>JANHFR010004249.1:54398-67952 GCA_032468015.1 Mimophis mahfalensis
AGGTTGGCAGAAGCTGGGACAAGTAATGGGAGCTCACTCCGTTATGCAGCACTTGGGATTCAAACCACTGAACTGCCGACCTTTCTGATCGACAAGCTCACTTCAATACTTCAGATAGATAATGTAAGAGGAGTCTTAGTCACCTTTTAAAAAAAAAAAATGACAATTGAAATGTTAGTTTATAAAAGACTTCTCCACCCTGGCGATGTCCAGACATGTGGTCTTCAACTTTCAGTAATGTAGTCTCGGGCATGGCCAGGCTAAGGAATTTTGTGAGCTGAGGCCCACACACACTTGAAAGGCTCCCAAATCAGATGAAATTCTTTGAAAAATATAGATAGCATCTTTTAATTCCTGGATAGGGAATCTTTGACCCAGCAGATGTTGCTGAACTATAGCCTCTGGTATCCTTCACAGTTGCTCATGTGAGTCCCGAGAGAAATATGTTTCAGAAATATCTTAAAGAAAATAGCTTTTTAAAAATGTACGGCTATATTCCAGAAAAAATTCAGGGACTTTTCTAGGGAGCTAGAGACTATTTTCTTCAGCTTGTAAGGGGGGTCAGAATAGCTACTGCTACAGGACTAATGGCTTTGATCTGGCTAATTAGTATTTTCATAAGTTATTACTACATTAGATGTGAGATTAGTTAATCCCCCTGCTCTGAATTATAGCATCACAAATTCTTTTCTGTATCAGTATCTATATCTATAAAACAGAACTGTGGGTTTGTGGGTATGTCCCGAATAGGCTCTTCCACACCTGTACCAATCTGCCCCAAACTTGCCATGCACATACCTTGCACTCCAGAGACAAACACTAGGGGATCATGAATGGGGGTGGGGTGTCTTTACCCCCTAAGAACCCCCTTTCGGGGGTTCTTTACCCCTTAAAAATGTTGCCAAAGGACTTCCTGTTTGACTTCCAGCAGAGCTGGCTGTAAACTCAGCAGTCTTGCAGAGTTCATGCCAGGCTTGCTGGCCTGAGGGCTCCTCAAGGAGCCTAAGCCACCCTGTAGGGGTGGCGAAGCATAGGGGAACCACCAGATGGGTTGAGGGGAAATATTTTCCCCTCCCCGATCTAGGAAATCCCTGCTGACGGTCAGGAAAAGTGGTGGCAATGGCTTCCACCTCAAAGTCGGAACCATCCAGGGACAAGAAAATGTAGGAGGAAGAATAAAGAACCAAGGCTGTGACAGGCACACTAACAAATTGAAATACCTGATTTAAGCTGATATTGAGAGCAGAGGAAAGAGTGAAAAGTGTGTTTATGCCTGGAGACTCTGAGTTATTCTTAGACCAGTTCTTAGTGGTTCTGATAGAAGCTGCCACCAAAGGAAATGGTGGCAGAAATACTTGAAGAGTTTTTGCTTGATGGAATCTCTCTGGACTGTGACAGTATGACTGGAGAGCTTGACATAATCTCTCAAATACTTCAAAAAATGCTGAGTATTTTTAATAAGGCTAAAAACCAGAGTGAGGACTTGCATTTCTATGATGAGAACAAAAATCCGAAAGAGGAGCTGACTGGGCGAATTGAGCCAGATTCTCAGATGGCAGATCAGACGGGTGAAGCGGCAAGAGCAGAGAGTGTCAAATGGCCCAGTCAGCAGACAAGGGAATCAAAGAGGAGAAGGACTGTGGAACCAACAAGAAAAATTCGAAGACCCCAGAGAAAGAAAGATGCAATTGTGGGTTATAGTGAGACTAGACAACAAGTAGTGAGGCGAGAGGTATGGAGATGGTTTAAGATGGCGGTGGCAGAGAACTTAAAAACGTGTTTGGAAGGGAAGCGGACAAAGACGGAAGATATTTTTGAATGCATAATCAGGAATTGATTTTTTTTCCTTTTCTTTGTAAGAATACATTAGAATAACAAGCTATAGTGGGGTGGAAGTAATACTAATTTGATGAGGCTGCTATTAGTACTTTTTAAGAGGTTATTGCTAAATACTCATCATGACTTGAAATTATTTTTGGCTGACAGGTATAAGAAGTTAAATGAATGGTTAAAAAAAAATAACTTTAAGACAAAGGGGGTGGTGGTGATCCCTGACTTCCAGTAGAAAGGTGAAGGGAATGGGTGGGGGTGTGGAGTTGTCATAATCCTGCAATGGAATTAACTAGTTTAGCTTGATTTGACAGTAATACCATTCTAACCAATTGATTAAATATATTCTATATAGATATATGAAGTTATTAAATCTAGTAATGGTATTGGGAAAGTATGATGTTTGCCTTATAAAAGAATAAGACCAAAGTGATGGAAGATTGAACTAAGGAATCTTAATTATAAGCAATGTAGTTTACCATATATTGTAGAAAATATGGAGTTAATGGTTTTTTTATGAAGACTATGCTTTAAATATATGAACTTGTTGGGATTTTGTTGATCTTATAGGTAGTGCTACTTAAGAATATTAATAATAAATACTCATTATGAATTAAACTGTATATAGCAGATAGAAGCTAGGAACTGGGTTGATACTATCGTTTTAAATAAATATGGTTTTACATATTGTATGAATTTAAAGAGGGAGAAATGGTTGGAAAATGTTTTTCTTAAGGATTCTATGATGAATTAAAATTGAATTGGCTTAGGAAATGTAAAGGTATTACCATTTTAATTGATGAATTATATAATGAATGTACTTATAACACCAATATAATGAGAGTTAATTAATGATGGGATATAACAAAGGGAAATTATGATGCATGCCTCATATAAAACATGATTAAATGATTGAATGTTGATCTCATGATACGAATTAAATGTAAGCCCTGAGATATTATAGAATTTGTTAAGAAGCTAATGTGTTAGTATGATGGAAAACGTTATGTTGAATTGGTTGAATCTGTATGCCAAAAAGAATGCTCGGAACAATACGGTTTGTATAATGAGAGATTGTATGTAACATAAAAACAATTTTAAAAATTGTTTTAAAAAGCTGCCAAAGTGCCGACCCTCCGCTGCACTGTACTGCACATGTGCAGAGGTCTCTGCAGTCTCTAAGGCAACAACAGCCAATACAGGCAGGCATGCAAATCGGAGACTCTCCAACCAATAGAGGCAAGCCATGCAAATTGGGCAAAGAATGCTGGGAATTGTAGGCTGCAGCATTCCCTGCTTGCACAATGTCACAGGAAGCCATAAATACCCAGACAACGCGAGGTTATCAGCTAGTACTCTATATTCTGGGCAATGTTTTCTGTTTTGTAGTTGGGCCTCTTTAAAGTTAAGCTTTTGCAACCCTACAACTAAGTAGTTGCAACCTAATACGACTGTTCTACCAAAAATCCTGACAACTCCTCCAGGTTGAGTTAACTTGAAGTAACATCCAGGTGTTAAAATTCATATGGAACGAAAACATTTAGCTCTGCTTGTTATGAAATACATCTTTTAGTGTTTTAACCAGTGGTGTTGTGGCCCCAGCCCCGCAGGTAACCTTAACCTTAGATACCGACTCCGAGGATGATGAGGAAGAGTAAGAAGCAGAGGCAGGGCCTTCTTCCTTGGCAGGCCAGCAGAAGCTGACGGTTGCCAGTTTACCACTGGGCCCCAGCCAGGCTGAGGAGGAACTAGAGCAACAGGTGGAAGCTGGTTGCAGTGAGGGAGAACCTTGGGTAGATGCCAGGGAGAGAAGGAAAGCTCGGCATTTGCAGCAGCAGCAACATACTAGGAGGAGGGGCCGGGAGTCGTCAGGTCATTAATTGAGCCACACCCTGCAGGATAGAAGAGGGGCGTGGCTGTGTAGGGAGTCCATGGTGGACAATTTGTCAGTGTTGCGGTGCATTTCGGATCTCTGTATATCTTGGACTTTTGTATACTTTAAAGGCTCCAGCTTTGTTTGTCTTGACTGTAAAACTGCCAGCTGTCAGCCCATAACTGGAAGCTTGCTGGTAAATTACCTTTTGATTTATGACTCAGCGTTTATACTAGAAACCCCAGTTAAAGGGCCGGCTCTCATTTGTTTAGCCTTACATGGTTTGTGCTTTACTTTTGGGCTTTATTAAGGCCAATTGAGGGGGGAACAGAACAAGTGATGGGATTCAAAAAATCCCACCACCGGTTCGCTAAATTATAAGTGTGGGGGTGCGCATGCCTGTGGGTGCACCCCCAGCTTCTGTGCATGTGTGCGTGTATGCCCAGCTTTTGGAGCCCAGGAAACCCACTGTTCCCATCTATTTCTGCTCTTCAGAGCAGTGTGGAAACTTTTCTCCGGGAGGCCACATTGCTACTTCCTAGAACAGAAATTAGATTGGAACAGCACATTCCCTTGGCTTCAAAAGCAGAGCTCTGCGTGGCTGCTAGTTCCGTCGCGTGAATCATCAGAGCTTTAAAAAAGGGAGGGGCAGGAGGGCAGGTGGGCGGGGCAAGCCAGGGGTGGTTTTTGCCGGTTTGGCGAACCACCCCCAATTATTGCTACCGGTTCAGCCGAACTGGGCCAAACCGGTAGGATACCACCTCTGGTTTTAACCTAGTTGAGTGGAGAGTACCTGACAAATGCATAGCCTCTTACTTAGCTACTTTTTCTGGAAATATTTCTTCAAATAGCTACCAAACCAGTTTATATCTTGGTTTCATTTAGTATAGGGGTTGTCTAATGTGCAATGGTCTTTTATTATCCTAGACTTAAAGAACAGGATCATTAAAGTTGTGCTATCTACAGAAAACAGGATCTTTTACTTTGCGAACATAATAGGACAAATGTTTTGTGGTGGATTCCATTTTGTAGGGCTCAGCAGTGTAAGAAAATACATTTAGCAGAAAATTGGAGACATTTCAAAATGCATAGTGCAGTTAAGGAATTGCCTATATGTTAGATTCATTACTGTGTTGATACCTGATTGCTCAATAACATTCCCAACAAAAATGAGATAGAGTTGTGTTTTTTTACTGGAAGTGAAAATTATTTGTTGAAGATACTATATTTTATTTCATGTCATGTTTAGGATGTCTGAGTCCCAAATGACTGGGTATCTTACAACTAAAAAAATAACTCATTAAAATAAAAGTACTTCAAACCAGGAGATTCAAAAGTTGAAAAATAAAAATAAAAAAATATCAAACCAAAATGCCACAAAACCAAAAGGAGGCTTTATGTTTGCCCTGTTCTAGAGGCCTGGAGGAAATTGGGTTTTACCCAATCTTTTTCTAAGCTCCAGTTCTTCAACCATTTCCTAATAATGTGAGGAGTATTGATATTCCACACAACTGAAGGGCAGACAGATAAAGATAGGCTGCCCCTCAGATAACTAAGGCCTATTTCATGAACTGGGTTAAAGGCAATGACTATAATCTGAATTGTACTTAGAAGTACTCTGCAGCCATGAGCAATTGTACTTAGAAGTACTCTGCAGCCATGATGAGTACTTCTGCAGTACTCTGCAAAAGTACTCATGGCTATTCTTAATTTTAGATAATTTAGATAACTTTCTTGTTAATCAAAATTCTGTTCATTCAGTTGTAGCGTACCTGAATACTGCCAAGTCTCTCTTAGCCATACATATTAATGATAATATGTTCATTACTTACCGTATATACAAAGAGGGATTTGGGTGGGGTTTTCTGGCTTGGACAGCAATGGAATGTGGGGATCTTCTGCAACCCAGAAATTGACTTGTAGGTCCACCCAGAGATGCATCATGAGCTGGACAGCCATATGACTTCATTTAAATAAACAAATAATATACCCAAATACCTCTTTCACAGACCATTGCAGCTATTTACATTTATGATATGAATGTATAATTTCCCTGAAATGTAGGTAGATTATATGTATTTTTGTAATCATATTTCACATTTCAGGAGTGTGATTCAGTCTGTAAAGTGAAGCTTAGAAAAAGATAGTGTAAATTGGGGGAAAACCCAAGATTTATTCCGAACTTATTTTTAGAGAAGTGTCAATGTGATTTTTAAATACTCTTAAAACTGAAATTAAAGAAGGAATATTAAGGAAAGTTTTTTTATTATAATTGTTTTTCCTTTTGAAAGGTTTGCTGAAAACTTTTTTTTGATATGCCATTGTTCTTATCAAAACTGCAGACTTTTCCAATGAAATCGGAATTAAATTAAATGCTTTGCAGTCATATCCTTCTAAAAATATGCCTCTGTGTTGCTATCTTGTGAAAAGCTCTCTGTAAGAATGAAAACTGAAAACGTTGTTAAATTGATTTCAAGTTCTTGAATGGTAGATTCTACAATTAGTGACATACATCTTTTGATGTAGTTCCAAATACAGTCTTGACTCTGATACTCTTACTCATGTCATAGAATAGAGAGTTGTAACAACTGCCAATTTACTGAGGAAATATATTGTGCTACTCGGAGGTGGGGAGTGAGTTCAGTAAATAAATATAAAGCCATTTAGGAAGAAGGGATTTTATTTCTTTAAATCACCATATGCTTCTTTTCTCTTTCAGCAGCAGGATGGAATTGAATGGAGAAAGCATGCTGACTAACAAGCCAGAATCTGTAACTTCAAAATTGTGATTTGTGTTGACTGCACTGGGAGTTTGAGCTGCAAAATCTTTCCAAGGGACTCCAGAAGTGTTTAAACAGCCATGGCACTCTTCACTCCATGGAAATTGTCTTCTCAGAAACTTGGCTTCTTTCTGGTGACTTTTGGCTTTATTTGGGGAATGATGCTCCTGCATTTTACTATTCAACAGAAGACTCAGCATGAAAGCAGTTCAGTGCTTCGTGAACAAATACTGGATCTCAGTAAGAGATACATAAAAGCATTAGCAGAAGAAAACAGAAATGTAGTGGATGGACCTTATGTTGGGACAATGACTGCATATGGTGAGTAGGTTTGCATAGATTCCTACACTGAAACTGCAGTATTCCATGCCTTATTCAGTATCATCTGGCCAATCAACTCATCAGCCTATATAGCTAGGGTTTAGAACCTTCCTTCCTTCCTTCCTTCCTTCCTTCCTTCCTTCCTTCCTTCCTTCCTTCCTTCCTTCCCAATAATAAACTATATCTACTTTTATAACTTGTTTCCAGATGCTTGTGCTATATGTAGAAGGATTTGGTGAACCATGCTGGCCCAGTGGTTAGAATAGGAGTGGTTTCCCTCTCCTATGGCCCCTTCTATTTCCAGAACCCCTTCTTTGATTTGATTCATTACGGTAATTCTGAGGATACTCCCTTTTAATGTGGTTTTCAGAACCACAAACGTAGCATTTTACAATGTCAATCACTTTATCAACAAATTCAGACCCCTTCTACTGGGTCTTGATTCTACTGGGCCCTTATTGTAGGATGCACAGTCCCTTCTTAAATTGTCCTCAGCAATGAGCTTGCCTGACAGGCTTTCTAGTGAAAGGGAATCACAGTTTGAGTTGTCTAGGGAGGTTATAAAATTATTCCAACTGGGATCCAGGAAGTTTATAATTATACTAATTAAACTCTGCTCAGATATTACCTCCCCCCTTTGTAAAAGATCAGCCCTCATGGTATTTAACCTTCAAGGGTGTTTGCTCGTGTGGACACCTGGTTTCAGTTTAGCACCATGGAATTCCCTTGAAATCTTACTTGTGCTGCTCATGTTCTTGCTATGAAATAGTTTAAATAATTTCTCCCATACTACTTGAATGGTTAGGCCATGAGGAATACTGGAGTAAAGGGCTGAATCAATTGAACCTAACAGAGTGCATACAATGAATTGCCTCAAATTCTTCGGACCATGGCCTATCAGGTGGTTCTATTAATATAAATAAGGAATTTTCCTTCATCAAAACCACCTGTATTTCCTTAGCCCATTCTAATACATTTCTGCCTGACAGAAGCAGTTTTTTAAAACCAGCCAGTGAAGCAGCAGAATAAGTTGGAGCTAGGTTTGACAGCTGCTGCTGCTGTCCATGGTTCTGCCTGGAGACATTCAGGCTGGGGGGCATCGGTACGCTGACAGCTGGTTTGTAGCTTCTTGGCTGCCGCTGTTCCTCATCATTCAAAGGCGCATGTGTGGAAGTCTGCGTATGTGCGAGGTTCATTTCGTGCTGGAGCTTGGCAGGGAAGGATGTCTCTGCCTGAGCTGTGGAGGTAGGCCTCAGTTGAGCCCCTAGAGGTCTGGCTTCGGCCCTGAGTCTGTAATATTTTAATTGAGACAAAGGGAAATTTATTTAGCCTTCTCTCTGCCCAAAGAGGAGTAAAATTACAAGGTTTCCAAAAGATCCGTTTTTATTTATTTTTTTAACTTGTAATCTCTTAGGACTCCTGACATTAAACAAATAATACATTACCTAAATATCGAGAATATATATAAGTACTGTATTAACGTGTAAGTACTGTAAACAATTACCCAAGCAAAAGCAAAATCTAGCAGCAATACAAAAAAATGTTAAAAGGACATCAGCATTCAATTCACAAAACCTTTTCAAAAGACCTCTGATTTCAGCATTGTTCAAAGCAAACACCAAGAGGCTGATCCAAACAGAGGCAGTGCTACAAAGAACCAAAACCTTCGCCACACACACACAGTCCCCAATTTTAAGACAGTGGGATAAAACCAGCACCTGATTCCTGAAACAATCATGTCAGTTAGGCTGACTCTGGTAAAATAGTATGGTCCTAGAAGTTGGCCTTAGACTTGGATACCTATTAAAAGCAAGTCCACAACACAAGTGTGATACACTCTTGGCAACATGAGCTCCCTGATGGTCTTCAAAGGTTGTCCCATAGGGAGCAGTAGTTCAGCTGGGTGATGATGAAGACATGAATTACACTGTAGCTAAATCCTGTTGCAGATACCTCTGGAACTGGCACATGAGCCAGAGTTGTTTAAATCTGAAGACCTGGCTGTTTACATTAGCTGGCCTGGACTGAGTGGGTTTTGATTTTAAATAAATTGTTGTTCGTAGGGGCATGTTTCGATTTAATCTTTTTTAACTTTTGTATTTATCAGTATTTTAATGCCCTGTACACCGCCCTGAGTCCCAAGGGAGAAGGGCGGTATATAAATCTAGATAGATAGATAGATAGATAGATAGATGGATGGATGGATGGATGGATGGATGGATGATAGATAGAGGCCCATGTGGCTACTATGTTTATAATCTTCCCAATCAAAAGGAGCTTTGGAAGAAGATTCAAGGTGAGGGCCTCCTACTTCAGGCCTTAACAAAAAGTGCTACAATGCATTAAAATAAGACATAATTTTAATATAAAATTAAAAACTTGATATAGTAAAAACAATAAGGTTAGACATTTTCTAAAATTCTGTGAGGTCATTTACAATTGTTATTATAACTAAAACCATTTTAATTAAAATTTGAAAATGAAAAATGCATTTCAACCATTGATTTCTTGCATATCTCCCTCAGTCTGAAAAAGATAAAGCAGCTGCAACCACAGCAAATGTAGCAGATTCCTAGGAATTTTAAATGCTAAAGTTGGCCCTTATAGCAAACAAGTATTCTCCTCTTTCTGGATGTGGCATTGGTTTTCTTCCTTTGGATCATGGATGTTTACAGCAGTCTGAATAGCTCATTCACAACATAGCAGCTGTTTATATTTATAATGTATACACAAGATTTCCCTAAGGTTGAATTTAGACTTTTGAAATTAAGGAAAATTGTGTGTTACAGTAATTATCTCTCTTTGTTCAGGGATGAATTTCACTATGGAATGTAAAGCAAGGGGGGGGAAACAGTACAAGCTGGTAAATGCCCAAGATTTAACCAATAACCAACTTGCTTTTAGGCAGAATTATCAGTGGGGAAGAGCAAGGCAAGGCAAATCTGTCTCCAATTCCTTAAATGTTGGTTTAAATGGTTGTCCATAACAGGAAAGAAGAATCTTGCAGATTCTTGTGGATATGATGTTTCATTTGTTTTCTATTTTTATAAAGAAATTTCAACGTTTGGGAGACTTATATTTAAAAGTTGGCAATGAGCACTATGAGGTCAGTCTTTCCACTACATTTTTAAAAAAGGTTAAGATTTAATTTTGGCCAGAGAACTGCTGCTTTAAAAAAAAAAATCTTCTCTTTCCCAACCATATTGTGTAATAGCAGATAGATGATTAAATATGCTGCTAGGACAGCAGCTAAAAATACATCACATAAAGGGCAAGAAACATTACCTGTTTAGCTTCTTCCCCAATTGCTTTGATTTACCGCCCCATTTAGTGGATGTAAAAACAGAAATAAAAGTGATACAACAATAGTATACATTATTTTCAGAAAACAAATGTTTACACTATTCTGGCCTTCCCTAATTAGAGATAGTCCTCAACTTACAACCATTCATTTAGTGACCATTCAAAGTTACAACACTGACAAAAGCGACTTACGATCGTTTGCCACACTTGTGACTGTTGCAACATCCCCATGGTCATATGATCAAAATTTGATGTTTGGCAACTAGTGTCTTGGGGTGATATCACCTTTTGTGACCTTCAGACAAAGTAAAGTCAATGGGAAAGCCAGATTCACTTAACAACTGCATTACTAACTTAACAATTACAATGATTCACCTAGCAACCGTGGCAAGAAAGGTTGTAAGATGCGGCAAAGCTAAGTTAATAACCATCTTGCTTAGCAATGGAGATTTTGGGCTTTAAAATTTAAGAGAAGGCTAATACACAGTATATACTTCCTGGGGAAAGCCCCTCTTTCAAATATAGTGTTTGTTATAAACACACATTTTTGCTATGCTCCTCCAGGCAAGTATAATCTTTCAGATACACTGGTCTCAGACTGTTCATAGTTTTATCAGTAAAATCCAGCACCTACTCTTTGGTTTCATATCAGTTGAAAGATACAGTGGAACCTCAGTTCGCAAACGCTTCTATTTGCAACCAGTTCGATTTCCGATCAAAAATTCTAGCTTTTTGAATTGGTTCATGACTCAAAACTCGGTCAACAAAAAACTGCACTGAAAGATTCCTTTTGCCTTCTGCGCATGCGCAGAATTTTGTGCACATGCGCAGTGAGTGTCACTTCAGAACATGAATTGGGTTATGGCCGCAATCCTGGAATGGATCATGGTCGCGAACTGAGGTTTTACTGAATTTTGATCATGTCACCTTGGGATTGCTTCAATGGTCATAAGCATAAAAAATGGTCATAAGACTTTTTTTTCAGTGCCATTGTAACTTCGAATGGTGACTAAATGGTTGTAAGTCAAGACTACCTGTTTTATGGCTTATTTCAATAAAGCAGAATTCTGGAATTGTAATATCTCTGTTACCTGACCTGGCCTATGTCAAAGGGCTGGCAGAGCCCAATCAGATGCCAAAGGATTGTCCCCAGGGAGGAGCATTTGCTCTATAAGCAATGACCTCTGCATCCAGATTCTGTCTGTTTATCCTTAGGAACTTTGAAATAAGCCAGTGGTGGACTCTATAATATATAAGAAGCTTTCATTTCACAGATTATGGATAGCATAAAGCTAATGTATGTGCAATAAAAAAAGGAAATTAATGGCATTGAGCAAATTGTAGAAGGGCTTATCCATTATTGAGGTAAGAATTGGAGAGTAGGGCATTACATGGATTTATTTACATCAGTACACATCATTTCCATGATGTCACTATGTAAATTGGTGCAGACAACATTTGTGTAATGAAGTTGTGATGCAAACTGCAGTGGAAATATGCTCTGCTGCATGAGAAATCTGTTGTATTGAAGCCTAGTAAAATTAGGCCTTCACTGCATAATTTTTACAAAACTAACATCGCTTCAAGATGCTTAATAAAGGATTCAGGTTCTGCAAGTAATTTCCAAGTGAGAAATTTCTGATTTTACTTAAAAGATCCCTGACAGCAGAAGTAGTTCTTGGATAAAATCATTTTGTTGACACGCTGCACTTAGCAAAGTTCTGAAAGTGTAGGAGGATGTTAGAAGAATTTTGAAACAATGTCCTTTCTAGTATTAAGGAGTTGGAGGATGCATTGCAAACAGTGAGGTTTAATTACTGTTTAAGTATCCCCTTGAATTCTCCCTACATATTTTATTTTGCTCTCTGCATTTATTAAAAGAGTTTAGGAATTACTTGAACATATATGCACACATAATAGCAGAAGCAATAGCACTTAGACATATATCGCTTCATAGTGCTTTACAGCATGCTCTTGAGTGTTTTACAAATGTCAGCATATTGCCCCCAATAATCTGGGTCCTCATTTTACCAACCTTAGAAGGATGGAAGGCTCAGTCAAGCTGGTGAGGATTTAACTGCTGGTAGTTGACAGAATTAGCCTGCAATGCTGCATTCCAACTACTGTGCTACCACGGCTCTAGAAGCAGATATGTTATTTTAAGAGCTGAGCAATCTTTAGCTGAAATAGTTCAATACCACAGTATGAATATTGCATGAAGAAAGGTCCACATTCTGTCCTAATAGTTCAATTGATCAAGTTTAGGAGAAAATCATATTCATAATCTATAAATGGATGTGTGTGTGTATGTTCCAGCATAACTCTGGAATGGCTCAAGCAATTTCAACCAAACTTGGTGCACAGATGACTTACTCTCTAGAAACCAATACTGTGGGGGTACGACACCCCTAACACCCCTCAGGGTGTGTGTTCCGTGAAGATACGGCCTACAGCACAGTGGAATTTCCATGGTAATGGTTTCACAGTACTCCACAAGGGGGCATTTGTAACCGGGCCTGTCTGCACCACTACAAGACCGACGTGACGTTCGTCACGCAGATCACATAGGAGATGACATTTCTTGATACTTTTGGGGGCACAGGGAAAACATTTTTAACTAATTTAATTGTTGCCAAAATCAGGGCTCAGGGAGAAGTTGCTTTTGCCATTGCCTCTTCAGGAATTGTGGAGACGTTATTGCGGAGATGTTAATGGAAGGAGGGAGGACATCCCATTCCGCGCTTACATTGCCACTTGACATCGACATTCCTGTCTAATACAGGATTGGGATAAATAAATACCCAGGCAGTGCTGGGTTATCGGCTAGTTGTATATAAAACAAAGACAGACCTTTTATCTTTTTATAATTTTATTTAATTCCTAAAGTTTATTATCTGGGTATGCTATTTATCATCTTTATGTTTTTTGTGTAGTCTGATATTCCCTTCTTTAATTAATTAATTTAATAAATCAAAGTTTCTCTTCATAGCGTAAATGTCTTCTTGGCCCACTTTTCCAATGATATAAAAATAAAATACTAAAATGAATTATTTACAAAACATCCCAACAGGATGGCAAGTACAGGTAGCCTTCAATTTACAACAGTTCATTTAGTGACCGTTTGAAGTCACAATGGCACTGAAAAAGTGTCTTATGTGGCAAGGAAGGTTGTAAAATGGGGCAAAATTCACTTAACAAATGTCTCTTAGGAACAGAAATTATCTATGAACAAGAAGTATCATTTTCTGTTTTGGCTTAAGATAGTTTTAACTAAAGATGCAAACTTATTTGCTCCTCCTGTATTGGAAACAAGATTAATTGGGGGACGGAGAGGGAATAAATATATCCATATAGTATACTGTACTATAGTAGCCTGCTCCACCAAGAGACCTTGGTGGAGCAGGCTGCAAGGACTTAGCCTAGCAAGCCAGCTGCCTGTAATTAGGC
>JANHFR010004254.1:9629-22561 GCA_032468015.1 Mimophis mahfalensis
TAAATAGATAGAGAGAGAGAGAGAGAGAGAGAGAGAGAGAGAGAGAGAGAGAGAGAGAGAGAGAGAGAGAGAGAGAACAACTCAAGCTTGACAGATGCACTCATGCACAGATATTTTGTTGCATCCAGAAGTTGTATTCTATTGTTTCTTTTTAATGTTGGATCATTGCAATGATCTATTGTATATTATAAAGAATAATAGTAAAGAAAAAGAGAAGAAATATATAAAAAGTAACTTCCCTTTTCATCACCACAAGTATAAACCATATATTTTAATGTTTCTATTGTGTGTTTTTAATGCCCTGTACACCGCCCTGAGTCCCTCAGGAGAAGAGCGGTATATAAATTTAATAAATAAATAAATAAATAAATAAATAAATATATCCCTTAATGACTTTTGCTGATATTAATGCTGATATGATTAGGTTTTACGGACTTCCTTAAAGATAAGAGATGGGCTATGGGAAGATTGGTTGTATTTTAAGACAAGGGGGTAGTTACTAAATGGTTTATTCATACCTATCTTTTTAAATGTTGATAAAATAAACCACCTTTATATTCCTTTGCTTTACTTCTAACAATCTGTTTACTGGTTCTTCATTCCACTACAGTTGTCAGCTCTGCTTTTCACTGAGCTGCCTTTAGAACTTTCCCAGAAGTGAGAAGGGAAATAAAAATTGACAACACTTGATCATTTTTTGTTTGATTGATGATTTCAATCTGCTGCAGTCAGCCGATTTATAGAAAAATATGTACAGAATCTGAACATTAATCAAATAAAGTAGTCCGCAGTTAAAATAACAACAATAAAAAACAAATACTTACAAATTGAATCAAGTGTGAGCCTAATAATTTTAGGCTTTCAGTATTAATAACACTGAAAGACCTTTGCTCAACTTTCTGTTTGTACCAGTTCTGCCCTTTCTGGACAGGGAGGCTCTCCATTCAGTCACTGATGACCTGGTAATCTCTTGTTTGGACTAATGTAGACAGCAATGTACCCTTGTAAAGTATCCAGAAGTGTTAGCTGGTGCATAGTGTGGCCAAGAAGCTACACTCAGTTCCCCAAAAAGGGCACATGTAATACCTCTCCTCTGTGAATGGCACTGACTGCCAGTTTGCTTCCAGATCCAACTCAAAGCATTGGTTATGACACATAAATCCCTACATGACGTAGCGCCAGGCTACTCAGGCTTTGTTTCATCACATTGGCCCATCCCACCCAATTAGGCAGGGGAAAGTTAAAGACTTTCAGCTGGCAGAGTCTAGGAAGGGAGCCTTCTCTGCCATTGCCTTGACACTGTCAAATATTTTTCCTCAGATATAAGGCAGGTCCCCCCTCCTAGTCTTCCAAAAAGGGGTTAAACATGGCTCTACAGACTTTTGTGCGGAGCCCAAGGGGCATACATTTGTGGGGTTGGTTAGTCTTCAATAGATGTTATAATTTAAAAAAAATTAACTCAAAATTTTAATTTTTAACATTTTAATTTTTATATACTGTTTTATTTTGTATATTGTATATAACCCAGAATCCCTCTTTGAGGAAAATGGGCAGTCTAGAAATGTGAAATGTAAATAAATAATATATAAAAGAATCATCCTTATGAACCTGTGGTAATTTTTGCTATAAGAGAAAAAAAAACCTGCATTCACTTTCCTTCAGTTGTAACATAAACAGAGAGAAAAAGGAGAAAAACTAAAGGGAAAGTGTAGGCCTTCTCCAGAAATAGAATATTAAAATAAACAGCAAGAAATACCCTATGCATCATTTAAGCCTGAATATCATTTATACACAGTAGTTCTGATATTGATTTGATCTGAATTGATCCTTCAGAGAAACCTGAAGTCTGAATGACCACAGGCTCCAATTCAAAACATCAAATCAGGTGGATTAAATTTTGTTTTTCAAATGATTCAAAGATAAATGTTTGGCAAATAAGACAAATTTTCTCTCCTGACATTAACATACTAGATCAGACATTATTGTTGTGATGAAATTAAATGTAATCATTACTGGTATTTTGTTTTCCAGTAGGCCTGTACAGGGCAACTTTAATTCCCCTGGACAAAGAGTTCAGTGTTGTGATTCTATTCATCAAAACAAAGAGACAATGCAATTGGCCCCAGTAAAGCTTTCTGTGTTGTTTTGATGTTTCTCTGTGTTTCTTTTCACTCACAAAAGGTGAAAGAGCTGCATAAGGGCTGAAAAAGATTTTCACTTTAGGAATCCTGCTTATTAAGGCTACAATTGGGGAGCATTTTTCACATTGCTGCACTTGTCAGAGTTGGATGGGCATCTGTTCAGGTTTGGCACTGAGGTGGGACTGCAAAGGAGAGTAAAGTCAGTTCAACATGCTTTGCTTCATTCTTAGATTTGGGGTTGGAGGTGAATGTTTCAAAAAGTAGCTTCAAGAGTTCACCAAAATAATATTCCTTTAACTTTCATTAAGCCATGTATTTTACATTCATTGTTTACATTGCTGTGTCACTATCATTAGACAAGCTGGAGTTTTAATGTTGTATTATGTCAATGCCAGAAGATCCATTAAAGAATCTAATCTGTTTGTCCAATCCTCATAAATGCATTAACTAGATGGCAGAAGCTATTACTGTTCAAAACTGAAGCAAATACATTGCAAAGGATCAAGATAATTTATGATTTGCATCAACAGCATATGAATGTAGATCCATTGAACTGTACACACTGCATGTAATTGTTATATAAATATTATACAATTGTATATGCATTCTGCATAGCTGTTAAATTTATTCTGGATATTATAGGTAGAATTCTAAGGAAGCACTATACTTAGTACAGTATAAGTACAGCATAATGGTATTGTATATAAGTAAATGTGTATAAGTAAAGATAATTACTTATCTTTACAGTTTCCATACATTTTAGATGTCTTTTTCAATACTCCTGTTGAAATTTTTAGTACTACATGTTTTGTTGCTGCTGCTGCTGCTAGTAGTACTACTACTATGGTTAATAATTACAGTGTAGCATATCAGAAAATTCTGTTCTGACTATTTCACTTTATTCATTGTTAAAAACAATGAAATAATGTAACCATACATGACAGCAATTGGCAGCAATTTAAAGAAGCTACATATGTTTTCTTAATGAATTTCTTCGAAAAGAGCTATTGTTATACATATTTAGTGCTGTTTCTCTGGGTTTTGGAAGGTCGATATCAATTGAGCAGATTCTCTATGGACATTTTGCCCCATATCCCAGCAAGGCTTCCTCAGTACCATGTTCAGAAATTCTCGGAGAGGGGGAAATTCCTTGGATAGGTGGGAAATTCTAGCTTTTTTAGTTTGAATATTGTGGTCCTAAATAAGGCCTACATCTTTACGTTGCCAAAGTGGGCAGCTGCCTGATGCACCTGGTAGAAAACAGCTAAGCACCCAGTGTACCTGTATGCAAGATATAATGCTAAAGACAGTATTTTCATTGGAACTTCTCAAGAAGATTTGAGAAAAATAGCCTATTGAATTTTCATCACTTTGGTTGTGAACCAAGTTGGTTGTGAACTGAAACAAAGTTTCCCATTGGGTTATATGGAAATATGATCCAGACCCCTAGGAGCTCTATTGTTTTTTCAAGATTTTGAAGCACACAAATACGGTGCTGTAGTTAATATGCCACAGAATGCGCAGTGTAACAGTAAAATCTTTAATACAAACACTGAGAAAACCATGAACAACAGAGAAAACTGTTCAGTCGGTCGATTCTGAGCAAGAGAGGGCTTGATATTTTGTGGGAGAGTCCACCTCCATGATGGAAGGACATTCTCCTTCAGGTGTTTTCTCTTTTGAGATTTCTTTGTTCTCAGAAAGTTTGGTTGTGAACTGAGGATTTGTTTGTGAACTGAGTCAAACATTTAGCTGATTTGTTGGTTGTGAACTGAGTTGGTTGTGAACCGAACTGTTTGTGAACCAAAATGTAGGAATATTGCAGGTGGAAGTATAGTTCCCCAGGAACCTGGATTATGGCATTTGAGCTTGGCCGGGGCAAACCCTGTTGTCTTGCTTTGTTTTTTCCTTTGAGAAAGGGTTTAGAGGAATTCCAGATGGCCTACCTTGGAGATATTCCTATATCTTACTAATTGCACTGTTTCCCATGAGAACGCTTAGAAGAGCTATCCATGTACTCTGGCCTCTTAGTATTCCTATGATCTAATCCTTTTCTCATGAGAAACTGACTTGAGAAGTGCTGTCTTATCTCCTGGGCAAAATGGCCTCCGATAACCCTGGTTCCCAGGACAATTCTGGTTCCCAGCCTTTGGATGACTTCTTCTATATATGATGTAATGCTGTATTGTCATTGGTCCAATAAAGTTGGGAGGGGACGGAGAGCAAAACTTACTTCACTATACTTCCTGGCTTTTGTCTCTCACTTTTACTTCTGGCTCTTTACTTTAGCCCTTTAGGCCTTTACTCTGCTCTTGGTCCTCCGTCTTTGGGTCTCTAGCCTCATCACTATGCTTCAATGCTCTCTCCCTGGAAAACTGCAAACTGCCTGTCTGCTTATTGTGTGGTAATTCCACCACACCGAAATTCCACTGTACATATTTTGAAATCAGATTGGAAGGTAAGCAGGCAATCATCATTTTATACTGCCCTTCTTCATCGCTTGTCTTTCAGCATGGCTACCCTGTATTGGCTTCAAGGGTATCTGCAGATGGCAGGGCAAAAATGGAGAAAAATCTTTCCTACTATTTAGTGATCATCTGGATTTCAGAATAGAATAGAATAGAATAGAATAGAATAGAATAGAATAGAATAGAATAGAATAGAATAGAGCAGAACAGTCCTTATACTGCTTCCATTCTTGTAGTTTTTGCATTTATTATAAAGCTGGATTTTGAAATGGCAGAAATAGGAAATACAATGAGGAGAACATAAAATAATTTTTAAAGCTAATATGAGGTATATTTAGAAAACAGACTAATTTTGGATGCCAATGAATTTTAAAATGTATCATAAAATTGGGATGGTTGGAGTTTGAATCCTTTCATTGTAGCTATTTTGAAGTGATTTCTTTGATACCTCCTCAAAATATCCACCACAAGCACATTAAGCTTAAAAGATGCCTATCCCCAATTTACAAAACTTCATACAGTATATGATCCCTGGAGGCCTTCATAGAAAGCATATAGTTTTAATTTTTGTTAAACCCCAACACGAGAAATTGATCTGTATTAATGAAAAATGGCAAGTAGTTTCAAATTTTATCTATCATCTATATTTTCTTATTGATGTTGATAGCAGCCTTATGCTATCTGTGTATCTTTCATCTTCTTTTCATCACGTGATGATATATAAAAGCTCTATACACATTCATTTTAGGACAGTTTGTCATTTTTGTATAACTCAATGTGCAATTTCAGAAAATGTGACTATTTCCACCATACAAAATACTATTTTCTGAGTTATAGTGCTTTAGAAGTATAATTCAAGCTAATTCAAAATACCTCTGAATACATTTTAAATATTCTTTGTGGAAAATTGAATATTCTTTGAAAGGATTTTTTTTTGTACATTCAAAAGAAAAAGAAGAAAACAAAGCATAATTAACTGCAATAAATACCTCCCTTCTTATAATAATAGGATATCTTCAGTCAAATTTTCAGAATTTACTTTATTGCGCTAATTGATTGGTATATTCATCAGTCAAGGATGTATTAGGTAGAGCTGGATTATAAATGACTTTCCTCTGATAAGCCTTCCAATTAATTCTTCTCACACAGTTTTCTCAGTGACATTTGAACTTCTTTCATTATATAAAACACATCTTGAATAAGACATTGCTGAATAATAATCAGGGATGCTAACGTAGTAAGAATTAGACTCTGACAAAGTCAAATGTATTCTGATTTTGACAATGAGCTTGACTAAAGCCATTTTCACTGTATCATACTGGGAGGGAATATATTCTTCCTCTCAGAGTACACGTGTTCTTACTTTCCAAATGTTTCAAGAAAAAAAATTACCTGTCATGGACATATTATAAATGTGAAAAACAGGTATACTTATTAACTAGTTAAAGCTTCAATGTCTTTCTTAAAAAAAATTCATTAGCATCAGGTGTTATTGTTTCCTTTTTTGGAAAAAAAGATATCTTCATTTGAGCAAGCAGGCATCAAATAAGTTATTCTGTAAAACCCATGTTAAGTCATGTGCTAGATTGCATTTGCTTGCCAATTTGCATTTTTTTCCTAATACAGTCAGCAGATTTCTTTTGCATAGACAGAGAGCATGGATAATATCGTATTTAACTGACTGGCTAATACAAGAAGCAGCTCATTTTAAATGGTCCTTACATCTTTATAGGAATGTTAGAAATGAAGACATTACTTCAAAAACGTAGGTAATTATTGCCTCCTCTTTTATCATTGCTATTTTCTGAGGTATTATCATAAGATAGCACTTTAGCATTAAGTAGAGCCTTAGAGTAGCAATAAATCAGTCCAACTGAGTCATCATTGTCCGAGGCATCTAACTACTGAAATGTTGTGGTTCCTACAGAGAGTGTGAAATCACTTGACCCTTGGCATTAACCTTTACTGAATGAATAGACACTGCTTTCCACATCGTGGGACAAAAGCAGAATAGTATTGATTAAACACCACATTCACTTGATATTAAATACTGGCTGAACTCACTCCTTGCTTCTCAGTTCCAGAGGGAGATATCGAGAGAGTTGCAGTATCTCAGGAGAGTGCATGTTTGTAATTCAGAGCAGTATTTTTCCTACAAAGGATTTTCTCCCTTCTTGGATCAATAACTGGCAGCCATGATCAGCCATGAGTAGGTATTGTCAATTCTGACCTGTGTACTTTATCACTCAAGGTGAGAGGTCATGATGCTGTGACTAATGAGGTGGACCTATTAGGCATGAATTGTTTCCTGATCTTAAAATCAACATTAAAAGGAAAAAAAACCTGTGTTTTTATATCTGCTATTTTCTGATCTCACTTGCTGTTTCCTCCACCCTAACTTAAAATCCAAGTATTTGCTAAAGCTCTGAGAGATCAGCTAAGTGGGTTTCCTCTTGCATATGGATTGTGTTCTTGAAACCATTGAATTATCAAGACGAAGTGTTCAAAGCTTGGTTATTATTTACTTTCTCTGATTAAAAAAAATATTGAGTTGATCTGAAAATAGACAAGGAAAATATCAAATAGAAATGGACAGAAATTATGAGATACAAGAGGTTACTGCTATACTAAACATATGAACTAAGGAATTTGTTTAATTAAACATTGTTAAAATTTATTTTCTAAATTGCATAGAGAGGAATGTGTAGTATGCTAAAGATATTTGTGTTAACTTTCAGCATGACAAACAAATACAATTTAAAATAATCACAAATGTTATTCTCTTCCTCCTTTAATTATAAGGACTAAAAATTATCTTTACACTTTATTCTATTTCTTTTGGGGGGTTAGGTTAATGGATTATTTTCTAAATTGATGGTACTATTTTAGGCAATTTTCTGGACTGTATTCAGTGTGCATAGTGTTAAATTTATCCTTGTGTAAAAATGTCCTCCATATGTAGGCCAGCACACTAGAAAGGAAAATATTTTATTGTAACCTTTTTCTAATCATTCACAATTTTACCAGCTATCTGTAATTTTATTTAATTTTATTTAATGCAGTAATCTCTTTGGTAAACATTTTTTTGAAACAGCATAAGGGAATAAAATATTTTTTCAACTTTCTTAAACTTCTTCAACCTATTTTTTCAACTTCTTCATATGCATGTTTTGGTCTGTAGTTATTACCCAAGATTCTTGTGTATTGTCTTCTTAAGTGGTTAAAATAGTAGGCTCCCTTGCCACATGCAGTTAGCAACTAATTTAATGTTTCCTAAATTTAGAAACATCTGTATTCATTGCCATTGTCCCATCATTTGTATTGTGGTGTATTTATATGCTTTATTGCTTAATGCCCCCTTCCTTTCCTACATAAAAACAAATAACTGACATTGTTGACTTGAAATTCTGTGCTCAAGTATGTGATTTAAGTTTCAGTCCACAGTGTGTGGAACATACTTTTGAATAAATATACTAAAGATTGCTCTGTAAACAAGCTACAAAGAACACAATCATTGGGGGTGTTACTTTTAGCAACACTTTAGTGCTTCAACTGTCTGCACCAACTTGGAATTAGTATTAGATGGCTGAAGAAAGGTTACAAAATGCATCCTATTCTTTAACTTGACATCTTACCTTTTTATAGCCACTTATCTATTTAAGAAGCATCTTGGGTTCCAACTCTATCACTGCACACAGTGATTCTGAAAAGCATTTAATGGTAATAAATATGGCTTTCCTTGAGTTTTTTATACAAAGAAGAATGACTATAACAACTTTAGTAATATTTGCCAAAGGGAGTAATCACTTAAAAACTATAGCACGTGCGTAGGTTCTAGTTAAAAGTTCAGCACTGCTTAATTCTGGTTTCAATATTATTTTCATGACTATCTTATTAAATAAAGTAAGGCTCTATAAACTGCACTAGGTAGACTGGTTTTTTTCCTTGTGGAAGAAGATGTTTTACTTCTCATCCAAAAAATTTATGTCTGAGATTCTCTTTAGACATATCCTAGCAAGAAAAAAAATCATAACTGGAAATTATAGGCTTTCATATGTCCTACATCGGCTATTACACTCTTACAAATACATCTACAAATAAACACAGCTAAATGTCAATAGAGATTCTCAGTTATCCACTTCATGCATGTCCCAAAGTGCTTTTTCAAGAGGCAACTGGACATCCTGGTTTTTCTTTGAAGATGTTTTACTTCTCATCCAAGAAGCTTCTTCAGCTCTGTCTACAAATAAACAGTTTCTCTTCTATATTTATGCCAAATACCAACTCTGTCTACAGGGGAGCTTTTAAAGTGATGGTTTTTAACACCTTGGTTATCACAGAATAGGACTATCAACATTGTACAGTTTTGATATCACAAGCTGATAACTATTTTACTGATATCAGAATATGATTAATTAAATATTATGCATTTAATAAAATATATAACGAAAACATATATATTTCAGGTCTTTGGTTGGTTACTCAATGAATACTCCCTTAAAAAGTTTGGGTTGGTTAAAAGGTAGCAATTTGAATTAAACACAGCAGATGGCCTTTTGTTTTGCATGGAAGTGTTTCATGTATAATATTATCACAACTCTTGAACCTGGTAATTCTTGAATCTGGAAAGTAATATTTTGTTAGAAGGCTAACATTAGCCTCTAGTCTTATCACTAGAAGTGGATAGTGGGACAAAATAGCTGATGCTCCAGTCCTCCTCAAAGCAACTTCAACATGTGCCACTTCAAGTATATTTCTCTATCCTGTATATTAGTTTGGGCTAGAGCCTAATTCTAGTAATTCATTGGTTACGTTGGTTCATCAGCTGAGTAAATGCTTATCATCCATTCCAAGAGGTTTTATCATTCTCATTATAACCATTAATAAAATAGCATAGTAGTTAAATTTGGAAGATTAGTGTTTTTTCCGGGAATAAGTAATTTTCCCCTCTGCTTTTTTCTTTTTAAAAAAAGTCCAGACCAGTTTTACTCCAGCTTCCAATAAGCTCACATTCATTTGCGTTATTTGAGAGATGAGATGAAACCTTTCAATGTCAGGTGACTGGAAACATGGTAAAAATCTGAGAAGAAAAACTACATACGCTAAAAAATGTAATTGAACCTACAGCCTTATTTATGATAATCAAAGATCTTAACCATTATGCTATTCCCTTAGTGCTAGTAAAAGGAACTATATTATTATTAATATTAGTGTATGGCCTTGTTATGGTAGCTAGGTGACCATAATGCTGTTATTGCAGAGTAGTAGCTTGGCTTGCCAAGCTCCCTTCTCTATAACAGAACATGTTTGTGCACTTCCCAAGATGAACCACCGGAGGGCGACCTGGCTTCCTGCCCTAGCTCATCTCCCCATGAAGTGCTTGCTATCTATCTACTTGCATAGAGCATGCTTTTGAGCTGTTAGGTGGGCAGAAGCTGAGGCAAGTGACAGAAGCTCTCCCTGTCACGCCGTGCTTGGGCTTAAACTGCCAGAACTGAGACCATCACCAGCATTATTAAGCTATTGAGCCATGGTGCCTCCTAAAGGAATTATAGATGATGGTGCCTCCTAAAGGAATTATAGATGCTGAAAAGAAGGATTTTTAAAAATCTGTTTGTTGCAACGGTATGAACTTGCATACTTTCACTTTAAGTTTAACTTAACTTTATAGGTATCTGTACATACAGAAACTTAATTTAACTTTGTAGATAGAAACAGGGAGTAGTATTTCAGAGATAAGTCCAGGAAGACTTCTCCATGGGAATGAAAGCAATTAAAATTCCTCCCACAGACAGGTGGGAGGGCACAACAGTAGGTCAATTGTCCAATGGGAGAACATGGTAGGTTGCAGTCCTAATGCTAATTATTGAGAAAGTGCTCAGTTCAGACAGGATTTTCTTAAGCTGGTTTAAGTTCAAGAAGGCATGAGCACAAAACATGACCATCTTAAATGCCCAGTGTAGCTATGCCGTGAAAGAAACTGCCTTGACAAGAGTCAGCTATTGAGATTGTGGTTGAAATTAGATCGAACTGGGTTATTTCTTGGTCCCCAGATCATACTTTCGACAACTCAGCTGTAGTAATTCTTATTCTGGGGCAAGTTATGAACTTTAAAACCTCTGCATCTGTTGTTGCTTTTAAGAAGATTTTATACTTACATGACAAGCTTGACTATAATATACAAGAACAAGGAAACCTAGAAAATTAAAAATATAATTATTTTTTTAATGCATCAGTTTGTTGAAATAACATGAAACATGCCCTTTTATGTTGAAATAAATTTTACTTTAGCTAGTATCACATGACAAATAACAAATTAACTAGTCATCCTAGATACACAGGTTGAAGGATGTAACATTGACTTTGGAATAAGGATCAATATTCTTTAATCTTGGAAATCTTTTCTTGTTTCATGTGGAAAGTTGCTTAATGAGACCATTCCACACCAAGTAAAAGAAAAGATTTGAAGACAGCAAAGAATTGATTCCTAATAAATCAGTTTTGCTTATGTATGTAGAAAGTATGAGCAAAAGGTGAAACAGAAATCTTCCAGTTAAATAACTGTGCTTAAAAGTGAGTGTAAATTACAGTGATGTTGTAGGTTGATAGCATTTAAACACCATTTAATGTATTTTGATCTTCATTCTTGACTTGACTGTCTTACATGTCAGATGTAAATTAGAGAAATTAATCCCAAAGGCTTTTCTTTGAAAAGCAAAATTTGAAATTCTATCTATTGAACACAGTTGTTCCTTGAATGCTAAAATTAAAAATAGAGTAACATCTAAGAAGAAAGCACATAGTAATTTAAAAAGGATGCTAAAGGTCCAGAACTTCAGATGTAAAATTTGACCTGGGGATGCACTCTACAGTCCAATATGCCTGAAGAAGATGGTACTGTATCTCAAGAGATGAATTTTATATTTTACATTTATTAGATTTGTTTTCCACCTGCTTGCTTCAAGGCAATTCTAGGGTGCTTCCTACAATAAAAGCAAATGAAACCATAAAGAGTAAATATTTCTAAAACCAGTAAAGTTTACAATCAAAAAGATGGAGAAGAAAGGAACAGAATATGTGGCGGGGGGGGGGGAGTGAGGTGAGGTCTTCCCTTGGTTTGTCAAGTGCTTCCATTGTGATACCCTCTTTTGGGGCCCCAAGCTAACTGACAGAGCCAGATCTTCAGGCTCTTATGGAAGGTCAGAAGGATGGGAGGAGACATTTTGTTAATTACACAGGTCATCTGCATATTCATTTTTAATTGTGTAAATAATAGCTGCAGGGAACCCTAATAGCATCAAATGCAGAGCGAGGAAGTGTCTTCCTTCTCTAACATGGCTGTGATAATTTTTTTTAATTTTTTTCAAAAATTTGGAGATATGGGTTCATTACTCCACATCTATTTATATAGTAGGAAAAGTGGATTGAGGAAGAATAAATTGTAGCGCTAAAAAGGTCTGGATACAAATTTGTGATTCTAGGATGCCCCATTACTATTTTTCATGGAGCATGTGAAAGCATTTAAATAAAATATGTTCTAATTTGTTAGTAGTTAGGATAATTGGAAAGATCAAAGTTTTCTAAAACTTATGAGACTTTGAAGTAGAGCTTCAACCGTTTATGAAACAGTGTATGAAACAGCGACCGGAGAACCATTTGTCTGGAATGGTAGAGGGTTTCCTGCTTGAGCAGGAGGTTGGACTAGACACTAGAAGATTTCCAACTCTGCTGTTCTGCTATTTTGTGAACTAGTAAGCTGTTTTGGGATGTAAAGATTGAAGCTATATTGATTTGATGTTGTTGCACACTGACGTTAGAGCGCTATGCTAAATCATATGTCTTTCAATTCATGTGGAAGGATGTTTATTATTGTTTCACAAATTGAAAATATAAAAATGTACAATATTACATGGGCATCTGGAATATGACCCGGGAAAGTAGTATCTGTAGGCCTTAGTAGAGGGTTGACTAGAAGACCTCTAAGGTGCCTTCCAACTATGTTATTCTGTTATCTATTCTGTTATCTGTTAGTGATCACCACATGGATATAGATTATTACCATGAAAAAAGATTCCTTTATGCTAAATTTCAAAAGAAATAAAAATCTCAATAGACTTTGCACTGTTTTTTGGACAGTCACCAAATATTGAATTAAAAGCATAACATACATATGAAAGGAATAATGTAGCTTTTCTTTTAGATTCCCATTCTGCTATGTGTGTATTATATGGGTATTCTATACACATTTTTATGTGTATGTAGTTTGCAAGTGTGTGCATGCATATATTATCTATGCAGGCATATATATCTGTATTGAAAGGGA
>JANHFR010004255.1:103473-121897 GCA_032468015.1 Mimophis mahfalensis
ACAATCTGGGTCCTCAGTTTACCTACCTCAGAAGAATGGAAGGCTGAGTCAACCTTGAGCCTGGTGAGATTAGAACTCGCGCTAATTGCAAGCAGCCAGCAGCTGAGAGCAAGCTCTCAGCTCGGTGAGCTACCAAGGCTCACTAAGTGTTGATTATAACAGTCATGCTATTCAAGAATTCTTGAATTCTTGAATAGCATGACTGTTTTACCTGAGAATCCAGGAAATGCAAAATGCACACATTTACACGCATATCCCTACACATATATTAAATATACACACCTATTTGAGTCAATTGCCTCCTAAGTTTACATGACACCTATAGAATGATCTGATCCCCAATCAGGATCAGAGTTCAAACAATGATGAAAAAAAACCTAGGTTTTTTTTCTCTTCATCATCATATTGTTTCATAACTTTCAGCGCACAGGTACTGTCTGTTACTCCATGCATAAATAGAATTGGAGTGAACTGTCCTGAAGGAATAAAATTTGAAGAAGTATCCTATTAAGTGCTATAGCTTCAAAAAGGGTTTTTTTTTTCTTTCTTTCTCTTTTTACTAGCACTTACAGTGAAATTACTGATGCATTTTCATGAGCTAGAGTAGCATTTATCCTGCAGTAATTTGGAAGTAAATTATAGTTGGAAGGACTGTCAGTTTTAAGCACTCCATGAGATAACTGTAAAAAGGCAATAAGGATGTTTCTTATTAGAAAAGAAAAAGAAAAAAAAGATGTCCCTTTATAAAGACACTACCATGAAAAGTGCCGTTCCAGAGAAGAAAACTATATGCTTCCTTCTTCATTGAAGAACATAAAGGTCAGAGTTGCTAGTAATGGAATGGAATGGCAGAAAAAATTAATGAGTTTAATCCTGCCTGAAGTAAGAGTGTAAACATAAATAAGTTTGAATGCATTACTTACGATATTCCACTTTGAAAATGTAGCCATGTTGAAAATTCAAGGCTATCTACTGAGCTATCTGCTTTGCAACATTTTTAACTTAATGATAATTCATTTTCATTTTTTTCCACACAAAAGTTGGGCATTTGCAAGTTCTACAGAAGACTGAAAAAAATGCTGTGCACATAAATTCTAACTGATCATTAGTTGGCTATTTGCCTGACATGTAGAAATCACTAGCTTTCAGCAAAAAGAAATGTTTGATCCCAGCTGTCAGTTATGTTTGCAAGTGTTACACTGAAAGTAGTTCTTTATGTCCCTTTCCTTGGGGTAAATCATGTATTATCATATTCCAAATTTTTTGTGGGACTCAAGTTCTTCCGCAATGAACAAATGGTATACATGGAAAATATTGAAATATGGCTTTATGGAATTCTAAACCAGGAAAATAAATGACCTTTCTGAGAATTATATCCCAAAGGTTAGAATAAAACCCGATCTGCAAGAGATTGTTATAAGAGATTGTAATTTTATATCATCAGAACTTTAAGCATAGACTGACAGCTGTTGTCACCTTAGTAAATTATACTTCAAACTATATTTCAATGTTTGGTCACAGTGTTTGATGTCATGAAAACAACCAAAACGTAGGATTACATTATATGAAGACAGACACACATTAGGTTATGGAAAGCTTTTTCACATTGCTTTGTGTTACTGTGGCACTGTTTAACAGATTAATGAGTTAGAGTAAATCAATGAAAAATCTGTGAAAACAATTAAAAATGTAACCTGCTAGGGCACAGACTATTTATAATATGCATGTATAGTTACTGTAAAAAGGCAGTGCAAAGAAATGTTTCACAACTCTGAAAGCACAACACATTTCTTTAGCAAATGTTTTAAAAATTCCAGGTAGATAGCTTGGCAAAACGGCTTATGAACTTTTTATCACAAGGTTGGCTAGCAGAGAAAGGCTAAATTCCCCTGTTATTTCTTTGCCTACCTTGCGTAATTTTATGATACAAGAAGTTCCTTTTATATCTTCCACTTGTTCAATAACCCAAATTACAATAGGGGCAAACAAAGAATTCTTAACTACTTATACTTGTGGCTATATTAGCATCTCTGTGAATACATGATTGTCATTTGGGTACTCAGAAACCAGCTCGCAATTAGGACATTACAGCATCCTGAAATCCCATTGTTGTAAATTCAGACAATGATTGAGCAGACAGCTGTTTCCAAGGAGGAGAGCATCGAAGCATAGTGATGAGGGTAGAGGTCCAAAGATGAAGGACCAAGGGCAGAGCAAAGAGATGAGCTAAAGTAAAGTGTCAGAAGTAAAGGTGAAGTGAAGTGAAGACAAAAGACACGAAGTCTAGTATAGTATAATGAAGAAAGTTCTGCTCTCTCCCACTTTGATTGAGCCAATGGCAAAGATGATTATACAATATAGCATTACATTATACATAGAAGCAGCTAGTCCAAAAGCTGGGAAAGTAGCTCCGTTGTCCTGGTAACCAGAGAGATATTGAGAGGCCAGAGTAAGGAGGCCAGGTGGTACCATGAGATAAACACAGCATTTCTCAAGACAAGTTCTCGCGGGAAAAGGGTTAGATCATAGGAACACTGGAAAACCCCTGGTTTGTCAGCTCAGAGGTCAATTCTGGTACTACAATATTCCTACATTCCATGATCACCATTTTTGACTTTCATGCCAGCTTCTGACAAGCAGAGTCACTAGGAAAGCAGGCAGAAGGTCAAAAATGGAAATCATGTGACAAGGATATGCAGGATTTGCCTGCATGATAGCAATTGGAACTGGAAGTATTGCCACTGTAAATCAGCGTGATGACATAATGTCAGTCCTTATGATTAGTTTGCTTATTGATGAAGTTCCTAATCCCAATTATCATTTGGTAAGTGACAGCTGCCTGTGTCTACGAAGAAAAAGACCTTTGCATGGTTTTCTACAAAGCTAGTTAAGAGATGATTTGTTCTTTCAAAGAAACTACTCATCCACCTTCAGAGAAATTCCTTGTCATCATTTGTAGTTAATGTATGCTAATTATGATGAACTAATAGAGTATGATTTGAAGAGAAAGAAATAGATGGTAGCATAGAGATTTAAGTAAATTCCTAGTATGGCATCTCTACTGTGAACTAGTGTAGTTATGTATATTTATACCTATTTTGTCAATATTGTAAAATGCAAACAACAACAAATCTAATGCAAATTCCAGTATCAGATAATATTCCTGGAATGATATAATCAGTTCTATAATATTATTTTTTGCAGATTAACCCCCGTTTGGATGGGTGTATTCGTGGTTGGAACTTGCTAAATCAAGGAACCTCTGGTGTAAAAGACTTAATTCAAGAGAAGCAAAGCAAACATTGTTTAATAAATGTTGGAAAGGGATCTTACTACCCTGGCACTGGCATGGCAAAGTTTCACATTAGCTACAGTAAGCTTGCTTGTTTAACACAATTTCTATGCCATCCCCCAATCATAAACTCTGGCTAGTATCTATATGTGTGTATATATATGCATGCATACTTAAATAATCACAATCATAAGATCATAAAACTGTTAAATATACAGTATGGCAAAATATCTCTCCCAAAATAAGCCTGAAGAAGAGGGTTATTTTTGCTTTCTTGCTAAATTTTAATTGGGACAAAATATTCCATAAGGCTGGACCAATCATGGACCAGACAGTTTTTCTGGTCCTTGCTGCCTTAAGTTCATTAAATGATTTGGCTTCCTATGTGCCACTGTTGACTCTTAGCAACCAGAGAGATAGACCTTCTCTAGGATCCTTAGCTTTGTGGTAAATATGAATCTATAACATGCCTTCTCCGTTCAAATGTATAAGATGGGAAGATTCTACTTGGAAAAGAAAGTTCCCAAAATAGCCAGAATCCATCATAAGTTTCATAGGTGACAGTACTTTGAATTTTACCAGGAGACCTATAGGTAACATAGGTCTATAGGAGACCTATGCAATGACCAAAGAAGTGGTTTTCTTTGTCAGTACTTGAGCTTCAGCATTTTGTTTCTGAATATTCTTCAAAAGCAGATCAAAACAGTAATCCAAACAGAAGATACTGGGTTTTGAGCTATTGTGCCTGAAGTATCTGGGTCCAAGAATGATAACATCTGAAGGTGTTTTTTCTTTAAGGTTTTGGTGTTTTTTGTTTTTTTGTTTGTTTTTTTGCAAAATTTCAGAAGTAGCTTGTTATTGCCTGTTTCCTAGGGCTGAGAGAGTGACTGGCCCAAGGTCATCCAGTTAGTTTCATAGCTACCTGTGATTACAAATCGTGGAGTCCAGTTTCTAGCCTGATACTTTAATTATTGGCTGTTGCAAACAGGCTGTTGTATCTGTCTTAAATATGGAGTCTTGCCTACAAGGTAGGTGTTTCTTATAGGTCATAGCAGAAATATTTCAAAGCTATAGGCCTAAACTCTTGTCATGATCGATCTATCTATCTGTCTATCTATCTATCTATCTATCTATCTATCTATCTATCTATCTATCCAGATTATTGGGTGAAATCTGCTTATGATGGAGCACCTCTTTTCTGCAAATATTGCAAATATATGAGCTGGCAAATATTTCAAGAGTTATATTGAGTCTACTTATCAGTTTGAGGCAGGATAGAGAAATGCATAAGGTGGTTCTTTTGGAAAAAAAATCTTATAAGCAATGTTACAATACAGTTTTAAACTATATGCTTCAGGAAAGAGTAAAAATTTGTTTTTTGTATATGGGAAAGTTGAGAATAAATGATTATTTTGTAACTGCCTGATACATTCCTTTCTCTTGCTTTCTGGTTTATTTTAAAATAAAACAGATAACAGATCAAGCAACGCAGATGATTGGTTAATAAATGTGACAATGGCTATCCGTCCATCCAAAGGCACTGGAGTAATGTTTGCCTTGGTTTCAGGTGAAACAGTTCCTCTTGCTTTGTCTATTGTGGATTCCACCTTAACGAATGTACAGGTACTTTTTGCTCCCATCCTATGAATGCCTGATGGAGAAAATTAATCTAGGTATCTAGTACTTCCATGACACAAGGGAAAAATAACTAGGAAACTCTTCAGCCCCTTTGCCACGACAATTCGATGCCACCAAGGTTCAGTAGAATTTTCCCTAGCTTAATCCAGATAAGATATTGAGAGGTAATTATGTTTAGATGTGTGTATAATTAATTTGATTTTGACAAGCATAAATTAATCTTTTTCACCAACCCCAGGGAGATTGAGATAAATTTCTCATTCCCTCCCTTCTCTCTTTAGTCACATCATTCAAAATGTCCATAGGGCAATTTCTTGTTTGACATAAATCTGTGGATCTCTATAAGAAATCTTTTTCTGATTTACGTCTTTATTGTGCGGAATTTTCATGAAAAGATAATTAAAAGAAGCAGGATGGAGGTCAAAAAAGTTAAGGTGGCGGTTTCAGCAGCACAATTTGAAGTCCTGGCATTTATTTATTTATGTATCATATTTATATGGCAGTCCATGTTGTAAAATATGCCTGCATGCCTGCAACAAATTGGACAGTGAATTAGTGAATTATTTTCACTAATGAATAATTAGTGAATTATTAGTGAATTATTTTCACTAATATTTATATCATATTTCTAGTATTTGTGCTTGTCCCTTAATTGAAATGCGTTTTCTGCATTATTTGATGATGTTATTGTATTCATTTATAGGCTTTTAAAGCTTTTCTGGGTATGGAAAAATGAAATACAAACTGAAAATGATTATCTTCCTCTTATTTTGTTTCTGAATCCCAGGAAATCATTGTATCTGTTCAGAATGTCATTGTTGCTCACTTAGAGTCAGGAAGTTTATGTACCTCAAAAAGAGTGCAACTCAGACTCAAGATAAGTAGACAGCAGCTTGAACTTACAGCTGATTCACATACAGTTATCACCTATTCAGGACATTATCTCTCTGTCCTTGAACAAGCAATTAATGAATCTGTTGATACCTACCTAGGGGGCATTCCTGGTAAGTCTCATTCTTATTAACTTTCAGTAAATGCATGTAGAGCAGTGGTCGGGAATCTTTTTGGCTGAGAGAGCCATAAACGCCAAACTGTAATTCCGTGAGAGCCATACCGCTGTGGCCGGCGTGCATGCGCTATCGTGCTCATGCGTACTGGCATCCGCAATGCACGCATGACCCGCACGTACACACGCGCGACCACTCTGCGGGTACGTGTGCGATGCCCCCCCCCCTGCTTGTTCACAGTTGTGAAATGCAGCTGCTTTGCATTCTGCAACAGCGTACTTAGGACCGACATGACCCGCGGGCAGGTCCATATTGAGAAGTCACGCATACCTTTGGCAGTGGTGGTGGGGAAATTGGCAGCGAGCCATATGTGGCCGTCAAAAGAGGCACATATGGCTCGCAAGCCATAGGTTCCCGACCCCTGATATAGAGGGTTACAATCTTCTAGACATGTGAAGAAGACAATCTTTAGAAGAATCCACTCCAACACTCACCAACTATGGTGGAATGAGTTTCCATGAAATTCTGAAAAAATGCATAAAAATCAGCCTGGAAATTATAAAATTTCAGTTTTTCACCTAGACAATATACGTATGTAATTGTGTGCATAGCTCAGCCCTGAGAAAGTCAGTTAAAAATAGTATACTGAGTTGGTTCAACATAAGGTATGGATTTCATGCTTTGTGTTATGCAGTTCTTAGTGCGTCTTATTAAAAGAAATTATTCCTTACACAAAGTTTGTGTCAGTGGAAATACATTAACAGAGAGTGGAGCTGCACTAAGACATCCACATTTTGCACTTTCTATAACCCATTTGTAGTGAATTTATCTAAAGAGAAGAGCATATTTGATTTCTTAGGTTGAATTTCTAAACTTCCTCAGAAACATATCCATCTACAGCATGATCTCCTCTTTGGATACTGTCTCAGATTTATAAGTAGAAATCAGTAGTAACAATTCTATGCTTCTATCAAATAAGTAAGTGTATTACCAATACCATTAACTATGAAAGTTAAACAGAAATATAGATTCCCTATTTCTAATATCATGATGTGACATCAAGAACGTTTTGAGATCAGTTTTATTACTGTTAATAATTGTACTTAAATAATTACAAAATTCTTTCAGAAAAACTAGATTTGACTCACATATGAAATATGATTTTTCTTTAAAAAATTTTATCCTGTTAACTTGTTTTTTAATGTGTGAATTAGTATTAACTATTCTGTGTTTTATTCAGATGTTCCAGTTGAGGCAACTCCAGTCACAGTTTTTTACAATGGCTGCATGGAGGTGGAAATTAACGATAGGGAGTTGGATTTGGATGAAGCCATTTCCAAACAGAATGACATTAGATCCCATTCTTGCCCACTACTGTTGCAACCGAGACCTGAAGTCATGGATTTCCCTTCTGATTTTTAAAATCTACAGGAAAACCCTGGTTGTTCTGCACAAAATGAATTGAACTGTAAATGCTGTTTTATTTCTGTTAATCATACACATTTCAAAAAATATGTCCAACATGAATGGACAGAACTAAGGTTAACCTATCATCAGGATAGCATTGCTGATGCCATTTCAAGATTTTAGTTTTTTAGTTATCATATTTTGTACTTTACATGTGTTTTGGAAAAAATAAAAGCTAAAAACATCTATTTGCACTTATTTTATGTATTCTGGTTATAAAAATAGGATATTTCAGTTTTTCTTAAAAAAACCAACCAGGATTAACATCCTTTGAAAAGGATAGAGTAGGATATAAACTCTGATGAACATCCATTGTCTTAATCTTGAAATAATGTTTGAAGAATAATAATCAAATTGACAAAGAAACAAAAAACAAAGCATTTGTGAGAAAATTCAAACAAATATGGGTCTTAATTTATTATATTAAATAGATTTAATGTCAATCGTATATATACACTTTTATTACAGGAGCACTTGTTAACTACTGCATTTCTCCTTACTGTAAGTGTAAAATAATGTTCAATTTTCTAAAGAAATAATTACTACAGATCCAAGCAGGTGATTTTATATTATTTATTAAAAATAATACAAAGCTGAATAGGATGAATAGGATATAAAGTATACAATTTATTTGATTGATTGAAGATCTACAATTTCTTTTTATGAAACATCCCAGTACTACACAATTATCAAAAAAATGTGTTTCTGCAAAAGAGTTGAGTGTCACGTAAGATTTTGCAGACGAGAATTACAACCTTCTAATTTTATTATCTCACAGCACAGCATATATTTTTCTGGTTGAATAAACATATTTTGTCAAGTGAAAGGTTATATGTGATTTGAAAAAAAAGCCCTGTGCACACGACTTAGAAGTCTTAGTGGCTCAGAATTATTTCTACCTTAGAAATATCAGAGCATCTAAGATCATGATTTCCGTGATTTCTATCAGCTGAATGCAAATATTCTTACCTTTCTAGTTGTTTAGATAACAACTGTTATTTTGTCTACTTTCTACAATCATAGATTCCTCTAAACAGCTGTCTGAACATTTGAAACCAAAGATAATTCACTGTTACAAAGTAGGGTAAAACTATTTAAAAAATGTCTAAATGTTTCCTGCTGTCAATTTCACCTGTGAACAAGTATAAAAAATGAATGTTTCACAGAATTATTGCAATCAAGGGATGATTCAGAAGGCTGGGAAAAAAATACCTTCTAGGATTGCCTGCAAATAGGATACACACACACAGACACAGACACACTCTAGATAACTGCAAGTTACCAGCTGACTGCCTAGATTTGCAAAAGGAAATCTTTTCTTTGATTTTGTCACAGGTCTAAAACATGCAAAAGAAACTATTGATAAGCCTGAAATATTTTGGAATAAAGTATTTCATACCAATGAATCAAAAACTGAACTCTGGCCAAATCCATTTAAGTTTAATATATAGAGGAGGGGAAGGAAAAAGAATTTAAACAAAAGGCTCGCTCTTCAACCACTGTCAACTATTAAACCTGAGGACAGATCTCTTGTGCTTTGGACATGCAATTCGGCACATGCTTAAATATAACTTCTTTTATCCACTGGTAGACTTATGAAGTAATGTATTGCAATCTATTAATCTTAAAGGGCATTCTTTAAACCTACTAACACCCTAATCCAAAAATATATACAACTAATTCCCCATGGTTGTCAATAAGTCTTAGTATTAGACATTAATTATGAAAAATCAACTAATGATCTTGTACTTTAAGTAAGAACCTGGAAAAGGTAGTATGGAGATTCAAGAAATAATACACGAAGGCACTTGTCTTTATCTAAATGGCATGATTTCTAAAAGAAGCTATGTTAAATTGTAACTAGATGATTTACAAGTTGTTACTTCTAAGAGAATGCTGATTGCCTTACATACATGATTGCGTATGCAGTTGATTCTATCAATTCAGATTTCCTAGATTCTCACACCAAGTTTATATCTAATGCAACATATATTAATAAATATTACTAGTCCATATTAAGAATGAAGGTTAGACTTTATACCATGTTGTTTTTAGCAGAACCTTAAAAATGGAAAATATTAATAAGGAACATTAGTAAATAAATATTACCTGGGGGGAGGGGTTTCTGCATCCTTTGATGATAATTTGGGGTGGGAATGGTGCAGTTCTTCTGTTCTGGTCATTAAAATGGCCTTTCTTTTTTTTCAGCAGCATGCTGCTTCATCATCATTTCAAGTTCAAAAGTTAAAACGGAAAGCTCAAAAACAATGTCATGCTTTAATGAATACAGATCAGTACACTGCTGACACAAGATCTGAAGCACTTTCTATTTTTTAAATTTTTTTTATTATGTACAAAAAGAACAAGAAAAAAGAAAATACAACAAAATTCCATTATCAAATATTAGTTTCTGAGCATTCGCCCATTACAATTGGTTATATTCACCAATTTAATTCTTAATTCTGTATTTAATTCTTATATACCTTTTTATGTATACTACAGCTTTTTATAAACACATATACACCTATATAGGTGTCCATCACCTATATATTTTGAGTTTCTTAATTTATTCTCTCTCTCCATTTTCCGTATTTGTTTTCAAGCCAAACATAAAAGCTTTTCCATGTTTCATAATATTTTGAATCCTCTTTCCCTTGTAATTTTTAGGGACAACCTGTCCATTTCTGCACATTGTAGAATTTTATTAATTCTTTGAGTTTCTGTTGGTATTCCCAGGTATTCTATTGGTATTCTAAAGGACTTTCTAATTTGATTTTAAAATGTACATAGATATCAATCAACTAAGCATTGGGTGTTCGCTAATTTATTAAGTGAATTTTCCCTTTATAGAAGAATCTGAAAAAGCGAAGCAATACATTCCTTCATTCTTAGTTATTTTACAGAGATCTTAGATGCATATTCAAGTGTGGTATCCAATTTCTCTACTACATTTGCTTATATCTCAGACAACCACACATGAAAGATAGTAAGATTCATGAGAATGTCAGAAATAATACACCAAAACCTGCCTTATAGTTTTTTAAGTTTTCTCCTACTTTATTCTCACAGTAAAAAAACATTATCTTGGTGATTTTTTGAACTTTATCTAACTGATCCTGATAGATCTCAGAAAATCTACACAGTGCTACTGCTTTGATGAGCAATACCAGAAAACCATGAAGCTGTAGATTAAGTTGAGACTTTGAAAAAAACATCCTAAAAGACAGAATAGTAAATCATTTCCATACTGCTGCCAGAAAAATCAGCATGCTTTTTCTCTATAAGATTACTACTATTATTATCTGGTTTTCCATACTTCTGAGGATCCTCTAATGGTCTGCATTTATCACTTTGAACAGACCTATGGACTTTTCTAACAATTCTTTTGGGATTTAATTGGAGCATGGAAACCAGCAAAGCTGCAGCCTTGTAAACAGGATACTCATAAGTAAACATAGTCCTCAGCTAATTCTTAACTGATAAGGGGAAATACATAAGCCTCCAGCCATGAAACATTTACTCAAATTCAAAAAAACCACAAACCCTTCCATAATATTGAATGAGAATTGATAAAAAATAAGACTAAAGAATTTTCCTATATGACATTTTTTTCAAGAGTCCACAATGCAGGATTCAATGCCATTTGTTGAAACAGACTGGCTGTGTAAGTGTAAACCAGCTGCTAAAATTCTAACCTGATTATCACCAGGGATTTTTTTTTAAAAAAAAATAAATAGTTCTGCTTTGAACTTTTCACAATACACAACTGACAGATATAAATCAAACCCCATACAGTTTACAAGACAAGAAAAGAACAGCTGCTAAATAACTTTTAACATCTTACTTGTACTATGAGACAAATTACTCGATATAAGTTTTCATATGTCAGTCTAAGTACAAGTGGACATTCCATTTACAGTATATAGTCTAGTCGGTTTTCAATCCCATCTATAAGGACGAGAGAAATACTTCTATCTTTTGTTCTTAATGATATAGTTTATCCTTTGAACTCTTCTACCTTACTGAGTTTGGTTCTGGGATGGCTGGGACATAATTCAAGTAGACCTTTTTGAATGGAATTGCTCCAATCCATGTTTTATTTCTAAGGTTGAATTCCTCACAGAATTACTTTGGCATAAGACTCATTGAGTTTAGTCACAGGACTTTGAAATAAACATGAACATGATTTGCCTTTTTTTTTTTTTTTTTACTTAGGAAAAATATTTCAGGTGTTTTGAGACATGGTTGACAAATACGGTTTGCCTGAAATATAGAATATCCTGACAGATGCAATTTATTTTTCCCTTTAAAATGAATGAAAGCAGGACATTTTAAAGAGCCCAGAACTAGAATTCTCAAAAAGGTGCCACCCACTTCCACTACCACAGACCATACAGATACACACCTTCTTTTTACTGCAGGCTTCATCAATGGATTTTTTTCATTGTTTTGATTCCTTGAAGTCCGTAGCCTACAATGAGAAAACATGAAGTGGTGAAGCAATGGCATCAAGATTTAAATAAATTTTGAAGACATGAATAAAAACTATTGATTCCTGATTATTTCAAATATTGAACTATATTTCAGATTGATGTATTGATTCATGTTAAAAGAACATAATCTCTCTTTAAAAATGCCCCCTGAGATAATGTTTTTTATTATTTTAACATATGAATTATCTATGGCTTTATATTTCAGGAAAGTCACTTGTGTTCATAGGTTTGTATGGATGGACAGATAGACAGCTAAGAAAGCCAAGGGTAACAGTTCAACCCAGAATTCATGACATACTTTTTACCCTTACAATCACTAGAATCATATGCACTATTCACAATTCTAGGCAAAGTTCTTTTTTTAAAAAAAACTACAAATTAAATTGTTCAGAAGCAAATAACATTCTCACACAACATTCTGGACAGCTAGTTGAATTAGATGATTTAGGTCTGGGGTGTCAAACTCAATTTCATTGTGGGCCACAGAATTCGTTTTGACCTGGAGGGGCTGGGGTGGGTGTGGCCAGGTTGGGCATGGCCAACTCAATTTCACTCGTGTCTGGGGTGCCTGAAGTGGCCCAAGTGCTATGGGCTGTGATGGCCTCCTGAAACCCTCTGCCAGCGAAAACATGCAGCCTTCCCAAGCTCCATTTTCACTGGCAGGGGCACCTTGGGCCTGTCCTTTGCTGCTTTCAGGGCAGCCCTGCGGGCTGGATCTAAGCACCCCGATGGCCGTATCTGGCCCCCGAGCCTTGAATTTGGCATCCCTGATTTAGGTGATCCCTTTCTACCACATGGTTTTATGAAGAGTTCTAGTACCTCTCTCTTAGATGAGATGAACTTTAGATAATTTGAAGAAAGTGAAGTCCCACTTCCAGTATTGTTTGACAAATTGTCTCCATTACTGTTGCACTGACATTAGAAGATAAAATTGCACACAAAAATGTTAAGAGCACCATTCAATATTCAGTTCACTTACTGTCTTCATTTTGTTCCTGCATAACAGGCATGAATAGAATACAGTGTAAACCTTCCAGGATAAGATCTTGCCTTAGAGGAGAAGGACATAATCTTTGGTGTTTGTTGGCTTGTTTTTGGAAAATAGTTCCCATGATCTCTAAATGGAATGCTGATAGCATGTTCCAAGACCAGCAAAACCAGGGGGAGAAAAGACAAAACTAAATTTAAATTAAATTATATTTACAATTGAACTAAATTAAAAACAATTAACATGACTCTTTCCAGTATATTTAAGAGCTTGTCTTGTTAAGAATTCAGTGGCTCCTTAAACTATTATTCAAATGAAGAACTTAGCTCTACCTAATTACTATTCAATATCAGGTAGGTTCATTAAGTTAACTATTAATCTTTTATGTTGACACACTATTGAGCACAGTATCCATCTTCCTGGGACTAACCACTAGTTGCTTTTAGATGATCAATGGTAATGAAAGTAGTAAGCTTGGTTTGTTGAGCAGCCTTAATTGTCTCTGCTTAACTATCAAGTAAAGATAGGATGAAATTTCACCAAAAAAAATGTAGGAGGACTGTTAAATCTATCTTTCTATATTTTTGTCTACCATCCTTACATATCATCCCCTATCTATCATCCTCAAATCAGTTTTCTATTTAGGAATGGGGAATAATAAAAATTCATGTTCCGTTTTGCATATGGACATTAAGATCTACTTAAGTAGGTATTCTGCACATAACTGGTAAAAACCTACACTGTTACTAATGATACATCAGGGAGCTATACAATCAGTAATTTAATTCCATTATACAGCCATGCATATTTTAAAAATATGGTGTTGTGCATTTGGAAACCAGAAGGTGGAGCTGGATGACTGTGATAATTCAATACAAACTGAAACTAATAATATAAAAATGTCACTAAATAACTCCTCATGTATGTACTGAAACACATTTTCTTTTTAATATAAACTGAGAATATTAACATATTTGATAATGCATACAGTTGTTTTTGATTCAAATTAATCTGGGAATTCATCCAAAATTACCTTTAGGCTCTTTAAGGTCACATAATTAAAAAGATGGTCTTCCCAAGCTCCAAAATGAAAGTGAGGGAAAATCATACTTGTGAGTACCTGGGTCTAATGTCATTGGTGTTTGTACAGCATTTGCTCAAGAGCAAACAATTGACACTATGAAATAATTAACTTCTGGAATTATTTGACATATTTTAGCTTAAATCAATAGTTATTTCTTTTCCATCTGAATGATAATGATTTAAAAAGTACAGAAGCAGCATTGAGTAAATGTGCTTAGCAATATGCAGTTAGGTTGGTGCAGTTTGCCAACTGCAACCTTCTCTGGGGCAAGAAAACTGGGCTTCACTTTAATGGAATCCTTTGCTTAGGATTCCAAAAAGTTGCCACTAAAACACCTATCTTCAACTCTTTAAGAACCTTTTATCAGGGTTGCAGCAAACACATTGGTGCTCCCTCAAACCTCAGAGCATGGATATTATTTCTGAAGTGGTGGACACTTCTAATTTTAATACCAAAGCTTTTAAAAGTCTGTACATGGCCATGATATTTCCTTTCCTTAATCCTATGATTTCCTTCAGTGGATTTTGTGACATCTGTTTTCCAGGCTTGAGCCACAACAGAAAATGAACTCCTCCAACTTACAATTTGCCTATTTCCCTAGATATAATATAATTATATTATTTAGTATGATACTATTTTTATCTGTGATTTTTGATAGCTTTGTTTTGATAATATCCTACAAAATATCCTACAAAATAAAAGTCATATGCTAATGACTCACCATTAATAGTAAGGGTTTATGGTTTAAAAGTTTTTCAGTAATCTGTTACATAGAATGACTGCTGATATGTCTGTTCCAGTTTTGATTTCTAGCAACATTCAGAGTATGTAGTAATGCATATAGGATAAGGACATCATTGATACCCTTTCTGGGCAGCTTTGTGGAACATACGTATTCTGCAGTAGGCCATGGCCTGTGCTTGCCTTTTGGTCTGAGATTCCATATTGCTCCCACCCTGTTGGCATTCTCCAAAGCCTTGGAGATGTTGTTGTTCTCTCAGGGTTATGGAGAGATGGATGGGGTCTTTGTTTATCTTTGTTATTTTTAATTTCTGTCTGTATTTTACATCTGGATCCCATTTTGCTTTTGGTTGGTAGTGTTTTATGTTATTATTTGTGAACTTTCCAGTGTCAGAGTCAGGCGGTGACTAAATTGAAATCAATCAAACTGTCAGACTCACTAGGTAGACTAGAGCAAGAAATCAAGTCCAGGAGAAGGCTCAAATTACTTTAATTGAGATTAGCTAGAGTAATAGAAACTTGTAAGTCTATTGTGTTGTACAGTCTCCTTCTTATTGTTCAATTAATTATGGAAGTATTTGTCTCAGTCACTTCCATATGTTATCCGGACATTCTGAACGTACACATTCTCCCCTCCTCACACACAAATTATCTTGACAACAGAATATGTATATCTCTGTTGAGGTCACTTTTCTTACCATGTACACAATGATCAATCAATCAATAAATGCCATTATTGTTCTTATATGCTTATGTTAGAAGCCACATATGCCAACATTGTATAAATGGAATAGAATACTTTTATTTCCCCCATCTTAAAATTTTCTTCAGGATAGCTTGCTCATCTTCAACAAATAGAGGCAGAAGTAAGTACCAATCTCTATAGTTAAACATCTACATTTATTGCCTACTAAAATAGATAAATCCAGAAAAGGAGCTATTAATTTGTATTGGTATAGGCTGGGTGAGAGCATGATAATTGTTGAGTATGAACTGAACGAATAAAAACAGACTATTCTTCTATTTCAGCAATTTCAGAATTTCATGCCAACTTTCTAATAATTTGTTTATGGATAACAGGTTACTCAGGCGAGCCTTTCATCGCTTCAGTGAAGTAATATATGTTCACACCTATCTTTCTTTTACACATTTTAAATCTCTTACGTCTTCTTATAACATGCAAGTTCTGGCAAGTCCATCATTGTTCTGATGAGCTGACTGAATTCTTTTTGGCTTCAACTGTGGTCCTGTCATGTTGGGGATAGTCAACGAGCAGCTTCTTGTTGAGGTTTGAAAAATCCAACTGTGTCACTTCATTACAATAGGAACACAGGATCTTGATCTATTTACCTGATCAATTGGATCAAATAAAAAGTTAAAGTAATCCATAATTCAGTACCACATGTTTTAACAAACTATAAAGGCAAATAATTTCTCAATAAAATGGTGTAACTTTAAGGCTGCTTAAGGCCAGTTCTTTCAAAGCATAGCCAATGGTTAAAAATGTTGGGAATTAATGAGAAATTCCAGGAATTGAAGTCCATAGGGTTTATCTTGGGAAACACTGTCTTATAACATTTGAACCTCCTCTCACTTGGCTTGAATTCTGGCATATCAACAAAAGTGATAATTTGTGACTAAATTACTACTCACAACTTAGTCTATATCAGCAAATCAGTTTTATATTTTCCAAGTATATTTTTGAAACCTGTTTTAAATACTCTCGTTTTAAAGAAGTCCACCAGACTTTTTTTTTTTCAAAATATTAGGGTACATTTATTCAATTCACCAATCAACCAACCAGATAAAAACGTGATACAATGATAAAATAGTGTTGATGATATTGGGAAAGTCCCATTTTACCTTGGAATTAACAGTAAAGAGACAGCAGGCAATTTGTATTTATAAAGCTGTCTGATTATCTCATTCAAATTTTCCGAGCACATCATAAAATATTTTTGTCTAGCACTTTATCCCTTATAAATCATATAAAATATTCACTATTGGAGAACATATTCAAACATTTTTCCTGAAATGAATTTCTCAACTCAAACGTTAGTTATTCATTCAATTGTTTCAATATCTATTATTATGTAAAAATTAGCAAAAGAAACAGAGAAAAAAAAGAAATTAGTTTAAGAAACTTAAAACTTAAACTAATTGTATTAAAATTTTAGAGGAAAATAATTTTGGCTAAATATCAGAAAAATAAAATATTCACAGTGATTCTTAAATATTTTATTCATTTGCTCAATTGCCAATCCCAAAATATTGTTAAAATATTTAGCTGAGAAAATAAGTTATTACATTTCTTTTTTTCTATCTACTGTAAGAATTCCAACATCCTTCAGAAATCTATAGAAAATAACATGATCTCCTTGAAAAAAAGAAAAGATCTAGCAACAGATGAGAGGGAGAGGGAAAGAGAGGGGGAGAGAGGGGGGGCAAGGGAGGGAGAGAGGGAGGCAGGGAGGGAGGGAGAGATCTGACCTGGATCTATTGCAGGGCCATCTCTAAAAAGAAAGATCTTACAGAAATATAAGTTTGAGAAGTTGAGATGAGCATCCAAGGTATTTTAGATCTTGCTAGGTATCTTTCTTTCTTTTTTTACTACAATGCTGCATTCAACTGATTTAATCAGAAATAATTAAACATACTTGCCAGTTTGGGAACCTACAATCCGCCAGTGCGTTAATATTGTTAAATATAAATTTGGCACCCCAAAAGCATTTCAAGATCAAGTTTCTGTCATTCACCAGTAATGCAGTTGATTATGTGAATTGTTTAAATTAAAATAATAGTAAAATGCATATGGAAAGGTTGAAAATGTAGCTTTAAAAGCCCTATTTATTTGCTCTGCTTTCCCCAGATAAAAAGAATTAAGATTTGCCCTTTAACCTGCTGCTCTTTTCTTGCACTGTAGGACAGAAAGATTAGAGATACAGCTCAACAGATTCTTTACTTATGCTTTTCACCATGAATATATGTACCTCTTGATACCACTTATGTGTTTGGTTTTGGTTTTCAAGTATTCTTTATTAAACATTAGATACATTCCAGAGAATGAACTACAGTATAACCATGGGGTTATTTTTGATAGTTTCTGCTCAGGAAATATGTGTGCTAAGTTTCTGAGAGACAAAGTACATCCATTTCCAATCTTAACCTCAAAACAGGCTGGGGGAAAAAAAACAGGCTTGTCCACTCAATTGTTGGAAGCAACATCCATCTAGTTCAGTTCCAAGCTGGAAGGAAGACATTGGAAACATGGAGGTAGATTGGAAAGGTGGTTTAATTGAAGCAGAACCAAATAAGTTCTGGGCAGCTGACCACACAGAGTTAGAGGGAGGGGTATTTATACCTTCTCTTGGGCTTTGAACTTGATTTCCTGTTCCTGTGCAAGAACATGTATTCTATTGGCTGTTGTCAGACTCCTGTGGTGCCATGTAGAAATCCTAGGAGTTTGTCTGAGTTGAATTTTTGGTTTGTTTGTTTTTTTTCAATTCAATTTATATGCCACCCTTCTCCGGAGACTCAGGGCAGCTTACAATTGTTAAGTACAAGTCAATGTGCTTAGCAATAGCTTTCATTCTTTAGTATATGCCAGCTTATTGGGGCTTCCGCCCCTCCGCCCAGCGGCATTTTACAAAGTCAGCTTATTGCCCCCAACAATCTGGGTTCTCAATTTACCTACCTCGGAAGGATGGAAGGCTG
>JANHFR010004255.1:172593-191397 GCA_032468015.1 Mimophis mahfalensis
AGTTCACCCAACTTCAAGTGGCCAAGATTGAGAAACACTGTTCTACATTCTATCTTCTAGCATTGTGCTGAATATCCCACTAATACAGTATTTGGATATTTGACAAGAATGGTACCTGTCTAATAAAACCTTAAAACTATTAAATGCCAAATTTATAAAAACACCATTAAAATAAAAATTAAAAACAGCAGTGTTTCTACCATCTTATGCAATCCTGGAAAAGCCAACTTTTAATAATTTTGTGGAAAAAAATTATCAGAAAAGTGGCAATCCAGATTTCAATAGGTAGAATATTCCAAAGTTGTAGGTCTGCCATTGAGCTAGTCCAATTCAGGATTTCCGTTGACAAGAGATGGTTCTAAAGGTAACCTAGATTAAAGCATGTACAAATCTAGGGGTTATAACCAACACCTAATATTGAATTTGAGAATCTATTGGTAACCAACAAAGTGTTCATAATGTAAGTGAAACTGTAAAGTTGCTGAAGCTACTCTTACCTACCAGCATGTAGGCCATTGCATATCGAACCAAATTTGGTTGACTGGTTGACTACATTTTCTAACGTTTATGCCAAAATAAGCCAGGATTGTTACCTCTACCCTACCACAAAGTAGCATCCTGTTTTGATAGATACTGTAACTAAAAACTTCATATCAAGCAGAAATGTCATTATATAGCCTACATATCTTTTACAAATCCATATTTTTAACAAATAGCAACGGCACTTGTATACCACTTCATAATGCTTTACAGTCCTCTCTAAAAGGTTTATAGAGCATATTATCCCCAATAATCTGGGTCCTCATTTTACCGACCTCAGAAGGATAGAAGGCTGTCAACCCTGAACTGGTCAGAATTGAACTCCTGGAGTGAGCAGTGAGTTAGCCTGCAGTACTGCATTCTAACCATTGTGCTGCCATGGCTCTGCTCATCCAAAACCAGAATTATTTAAATCTTGAATCACTTTAGTACTCAAGGATTAATACTATCCTACAGGCATATTGTGTGATCCTGGAAATGGTATTCTTCTCCAAAATACTCATTTTTTATTATATCAAGGAAACAGATATCCAAGGAGTGGAATGCAGGTGCTGCTGTTATTTCTGGATATTTGTGTGTCCTTTCTGCTAGTAGTGTCCTCTAGCCTGTCTTGTCCATACATTCTCAATACCATTTTTTTTCTGCTGCTTCAGAGGATGTCCCGATCTTTTGGAAATGAACAGGATAACTGTTTGAATAAATAAAGAAAACTGATGTTTCACATCATTTTTCAGTGGGAATCTGATAAACTTAGTCTTTATTTAAGACACAATATATGATGCTGATTCCATATAAGTTAGGCTATCGTGGCAAATTAATTTAGTAAAAATTGAGGCCAGAATACAAATTCTGTGAAAAATTCTGTGGTTTAGTATGTTAGATATCAATGACTATGATAACATAAAATTTAAGTAACTGTTCAGGAAACTGAGCAAATTTAAACTGGGTATTCTTCCCAAAAAGTTAGATTTCTGCAGTTCAGGAACTGAGACCAATTAAGGAAGGGGCCTCAGTCTTTATTAGTATTCTTGTCAAGCAGAAGGAATTATAATTATTCATCTTGCTAAACTTCTAAAACTTGTAAGCAGGAGCTGTTCTATCACATTATTCTGCACGGTAAGCTGCCTTTTGCCAATTGCAATGCTGTATCAAAGGATTTTCTAGTAAAGGCACATAGCTTCAGTAATGATTTCGACCTCCTCCTTTTCTTTCCTCTCGTGTTCTGCTATAACATGCTTTGGAATGAAGTATGGAAAATCCATAGAGGATAAATTGAACTTGCATATTTTTAAGAAGGGAACTGGAAATTGTAAGGCAAGCTCTTCTTGGTAATAATGGTATTAACCAGCATGGAATGACAAGGCCTATTATTTCTTTTCCTAATTCCACTTCTCAGGTACGAGCAGCAGAACTTCAATCTTCTTGGTTTTTTTAGTTAACATGAAAGAAATGGTTTAGAGTCAGATGTGGGATCATTCCAGTGAACTTGAATAAAATAGCAGGTATTGAATGATGATAGTTGCATTACAACTGCTATAAATTAAACTTTCATGTAAATACAGTTTATAGAAATTGTGTATAAAGTGTTGGCAGCATGAATTCAAGATTATCAGTAATTCACAACAGTTTAATATATGTATACATTTGTGAGTTATTGTCTTTCAAAAAGCCCTTGGGGAGGAACAGGAAATAATCAATGTAATCCTTAAAACATCTCATTAAGTAGGATAGTTTAGCAGTTCATTAACTTTAACTTCCTGAATTTAGGAAGATAAAAACTTGGAAATTTTTACTTGATTCAGAAAAAAAAAGCCTTAAGAGAAAGAGTTTTCAAATGTTTCCTTAAGTACAGTATAGATTTATGGTCACTTCTCACAATATACTACATCCAATGCTAGGTCTTTTCTTTGTAGATAATTAGTATTTAGGAGGGGCATATGTAATTGTTACTGAAATGAAAGTACAGCTTGAAAAGATGAACAACATACTTATGCATTTTAAGATAAAGTACAAGTCTTTACTATCTGATTGACCATGTGCACCTAATGCAGAACATAGACCTGCTCTGCTAAAAAATATTTACATTTTCCCTAGATCATAGAAACAAGTTTGGATATATGTGTCAGAAAATGCTGAATCATCGAAGGACTTATGACTGAACAGCAAAATTGACATATATTAGAATAAGATTGGCCTATTTACCTACTCTAGCTCACTTGAAATAGATTCACTGAAATCCATGAGCAGGAAGATTTCATGACTCTATATAACTTTTTTGTCCACTGAATCCAAAGACTTAACTTCCCTTTGGGGAGATATAAACTTAAATTCCATGCATGCATTGCCTAACTATTAAGCATTGCCATTAAATGGTTTAGAATGCATCAAGAAAAGTATAGTCTTCAAGTCAAGGGAAGTAATAGTTCCATTCTGTGCAGGAATGACCTTAAGTATAATTTTACAAGATTAAAACAAACTAGAATAGATGGAAGGAAAGGTAAACTTATGTCTGAAATGTAAACTGTGGAAAGTCTAGAAATCCTACGTTCAGAAAATGACAGTTAGATGAGGATGATATATTACTTTTCATGTATCTGAAGTGGACTAGAGTATGAAACAGGAAAAAGCCATACCCTGTTGTCCATTGTCTCAGAATGACACAGAAGCATAGTCTTATGGTACAGGAAAGCAAATTCATCTTCCTAGGAAAAACTTCCTATCACAAGGTGTAGTGAGACAACAGAAAAAGTTATTTAGAGATGGAGAAGAGTCATCTTCACTAAATGTTTCAAGCAGAGATGCAATAGATATTCACTACAAATGCTTTTAATTGGGTTTCTTCTCTGAAGGAAGTATATGACTTAAATGATTCTTTATGCACTGTATGTTTATTATACATTGAAAATAGTCAAATACATCATCAATATTTCAATAAAGTATATTGAGATAATTATGGTATTCAAATGTCAAACCTGTTTTTGTATTTAACTATTTACATACAATAATATAATACATTTAACCCACCTCAGGGTTGTTGTTGTGTGAGTTATTTGCCTTGAGTTATTTGTAAAAACAATAAAAGTGGGATTCAAATAAATAAGCAAAGTATTAATTTATCATTAATGTGTCTTCTATTTTCTTTTTATGATATTTTTAATTTTAACTTCTCTTATTTTGCCAAAATAGAGACACGGGTAAAAATATTTATCCTGATGCAGTTTGTGAAACACTAAGAGAGGATATTTCAAAACCAAATTTGAAGGTGTGCATATCTATGCAACTGGTGAATGGTACAAATCAATGGAATGAATCATCAGATCTCAGAGCCAGCAAACCATTTTAGTTACCGGTAATGTCTTTATTAAACAGCAATGACTTGTACCTGTTAACAAAGACGTCTGTCATCTTTTTGCCCATTCTGGTCCATATTTAGCCAAGGCAAAACAGGTCAGCAATGATTTTATTGTCCAGGGTATCCTAAACTAATGAATATTCCCTGCTTTCAAAGGAGGTGAAAACTTAAGCTGCCACTTTATTTTATTTTTATTTTATTTGTCAAGCAGCTGTGTTTTTAAAACTAAAAGAAGCCACAAACATCCTACTTCTCATTACATATTTTACTTCTGGTTTTAAAAAGCCTTAAAAAATACTGATACAACTTACATGATTGACTATGAATTATGTTTCATCAGTCCAATGTATCCAATCTTTTTTTTTATACTGCTTTCCATGTCTTAGTAATAAAATTTCTCTTTAATAGCAGTAAAACTATTTCCCAGAGACTCAACGAACAGTAGAGAAAGGAACAAAGCTAATTAAATACAGGTTCTGGTTTGTTGATCCAGCCAACAAGCCACTCATGATTGCAACAGATGTTTCTCCTCCTTGGGCCAAAGGAAACTTTGAAAGGTTTTCCTCCCCTATGGGGACATATGCCAGAACAGTCAAGCAATAGGAAGTTTATAATTTGTACACAAGTGTACATAATGCAAGAGAAATGAGGAAGTTGATTTATGTATGTGTGGGTGTTAATGTAAATGGACAAATTCTGCTATAAGTTTACAGATGTGAGTCACTTCAATTTGACTAGGAATGAACTCGTTGCAGCATAGAAGTATGTTAAAGAAAAAGACCAACATAATTAAAGAATTATACATGCATACTTATATATACAATATAATCACTACTACTTTAGACATAATATTCTGTTTGATACAACTTCATAAGCATTCTATCCAGGAGAAGAAGTTTTACTACTTTATTACAAACAGATAGACAAAGCTGGGAAAGTATTGTGCCAGACTATTGGATTTCATACTAAGAAGTTGCATCTGGCTTAGAATGTATTTCTTCTTTTGCCTAGCAGCACTGAATATATTATCCTATATAGTGGAGAGGATATGGAATGAAAAACAAGATAAAGAAAGCATGCACATCATGCCCTTTCAAGCTTTTTATCAGTAGTGATCAGAGCATGGATCTGTATTTCTTCTATATAATGAAATAACATATATCAGTGTATGTTTCTGTTTTCCTATATGTTTATTCTCTACTGTTTTTCTGTTTAAATGTACCTGTGCACTGGGAAGCATGGGATGCACTACATATGCTCTGATCCAAAGCATGTGACCAAAGGAAGGGAGATTATTTATTTATTTATTTAATTAATTAATTAATTAATTAATTTATATACCGCCCTTCTCCCGAGGGACTCAGGGCGGTGTACAGGGCATTAAAAAACATAGAATACAAAAAAAAAAAAAGATTAGGGGGTTTGGAACATATTTGCCAACTTGCAAAGTTGGCTGTTGCTTAGAAATTCATTGGTTTTTCTCCTCCACCTTCTTTTTTTAATCTGGTCCAATTTTGAACTTGATTTCTTTGTGATATAAATCATCCTACTAGGTATTTGTTTCAGAAGCATCTTTCACCATAGCAACTTGATCCCATTCTGTTTTGACTTTGAAGGGCTATCATGCTGATGACCAGAAAGACAGAGTTCTGAGAAATTTTACATAACTTCTTTACAACATTACAAAAAATAACAAGAATAAGTTGAAATGTGTTTCCTAATCCCTCCATCCTACAAAAAAGAAGAGCATAATGCTTGAAGACAAAAGCAAAATGCAATGCTCAGTGAAATAGATACATGAGGAAAACCTGAAACTTTATGAACAAGCAGTGTCTTTGCTTCATGAGGGCATTCAACATGTTTTGCCAGCGCTGTAAGCTTACTTGCATCAAACAGCTTCAATGTGCCTGACCCTTCCTTGTTGTGATTAGGATTCTTTCTGATAATGACCATTGTTTTCAATTCTGTACTCAATTTGTCCAGATAAAGAAAAGAAGCATCTTCAAGTACTCCAGAAATACATATAAACAGTCCGAAAGACCAATAATATATTCTACAGTTTGAATCCCACTTAAAAAACTACTCAGATATTCACAAAAACAAGTAAAATGTGTATTCTTTCTCTCTTAAGAAAATTAACAGGATCAGGACCAATGTGGTTCAAGGTTATTTGACATACAGTTTTTAAACTGGCACATTAAAGAAATTGCAAACACAGACTGGAGGACCACAACTTTCTCCAACACCATTTAAATTTGTTGGACTTTTGTTGGACAACTGTGAAAACAGACTGCTGGATTTTGTGGGCCAGGGATCCAATTGAACCAGGCTCATGTTCTTAAATTATACTGCCGTGATGATTATTTCAATTAAGCTTTTTCACAAAATTCAAAAACTCTTGAAATTGTTCACATACCACTCAGCAACACATACTACAGCTGGGAAGGGACCTTTGTTGCTTTTCTTTTCTTTTGCAGAACTGTAGAGTCCATGAATAAGACAGTGTGGTTTGCTTAAAGTCAGATAACTTCACAAATATAAAATGTTTTGCTGGAAAATTTCTGCTTACCCTGAAAGGCAGGCTAAATGTATTTTAAACATAAATATTTGAATTATAGATTTTCTTCCTGATTGTTCTCACTTGCAGTCATTGTGGCATGTCCATTCTCAAACAAGGCAGATTAATTCTATTCATCACCTATAGCTTGTGATTTATATGTATAGATTCAATAAGGGAGGCAACTATAAGCTGTTTTTCCCCCTCCCAACAGTTACCATATGAGTTTTAGTGACAGTTTAGTTTTTATCTTTTACTCAGGAATTTTTCATTTACTTTGATGGAGTAGCTTTACAACATCACAGCCATATTATTGTAAGTTTCAGTCTTTTCAATGTCTATTTCTTTCATTCTTTTCAAGTTAAAATTGTGGTCGCTTTAGTTCAATAGAACTGGGATCAAACAGGTTTTTATATATTAAAAAGAAGAGATGAAGCACAATTGAATACAATGTAACATAAAACCCTTACATAATTTTACATTTCAGTTGTTATTGAAATCAAAAGAAGCCCATTATCACAAAATAAGGATAAGTAGTAAGGAAGGTTATTTCAATTTTAGTAGATATGGAAAGCAGAAAATATGATTTAGGAAATTGCTTGTTTCAACATGTATGAAGTAAATTGCCTGTAGATTGAGTAATAAATTGGATAAAATTATTCATTCAAAGATCTTTTGTTATCTGGTCTGGTTTTTTTTTCTAGGGGATCCTTGCAATATTTTTCCTAGTATATCTTTAGAAATGTTACATATATATTTGATTCAAGTATAAATTTAATTGTCTTGCAAAATAGAGTGTGCATTAGTTTAGTAGCATTGCATTGCATTGGAGAATTCTGGAATCTGCAGATCTAACGTATCTGAAAATTGCAACTTGGGGAAGGCTATGCCACACCACGCTATGGGGTATTAAAAGGTTGCTTGACTTGAAATTCTGATTCCAGTTCAACTTACTACTTTGTGTTCAGGTGAGCAGGTTGAAATGGTTCTTCATTATTTTTTATTTTTTATTTTGGTGTTCCATATTTTTGGTGTACCATCATCCAGATTCATTTTATTTCTGATATCTTATAGAAAAGATAGTTACTTTAAATAATTGCTGAATACTGCTATTGTTCTTTGTCCTCTGAGAAAGTATGCTCTAAGTTTGCTTACCTCTGTTACACATCACTCCAGTGTCTTTGTTTAAAACAACATATAGTAATAGTATTCTACTATTCTACAAGTTATTCTATTTTTCTTAATTAACAATAAAACAGCTGAACCAATATCGGTATACCAACAAAGTGTGACATACATACTGCAAAAACCCATAAACACTGAAAAAACTCAGAAGGAGTATTTCATTGTTGCCATCTGGCAGATCTCACAAACTACACATGGAGTACAAATGAAGCTAAAGGGAACCTTCAGCCTTATTCTGGATTTATTCAACCTGATAAAAATGAAAACCACTCACATTAAAGGGCATTTCTTAAAAGCCATTCCTTGACAGAAACGGAGTAAGATTTAGGTTCAAAATGCATTACACCTTCAGAACAAAACATACCACTAAAACATGATTTTAAATCATGTCTCATCTATATATGTATGTATATGGTTATGTACCCACCCACCCACACACACACACACATTTCCCCTGTCCAGTCATGTCTGACTCTAGGGGGCAGTGATCTTTTCCATTTTTTAGCCAAGCGAGTCAGCATTGTCTGAAGACATTTTCTGTGGTTTTGTGGCCAGCATGACTATATGTTGCTATTACCTTGTCACCACATTTACCCACTTGAATGCTTTTGAATGGCTAGGTGGGGCAGGAGCTGGGGCAACTGATGAGTGCTCTTCCATTCATGCAGTGCCTTGTTTCAAACCTGGGTCATCCACTTTCAGGCTGACAAGTTCAATGTCTTTAACTTCTGAACCATCACACCCTAAATCAGTATCTTATGTTTATTTGTTATGATATGTTACATTATGTTATGATATTATAATTGGGCACTGCCTGGGAACTCTCTCTGAGGCAGATATCCAGTTAAGAAATATGCAATGTAAATAAATATTTCATGCTCATAGGAAATGTAGGAAGTACAAGTCAGAATTCATATGAAATATATAAGAGAGATGTACATTATTTGCCTTGCCTCCTATGCTTTTGAATATTATTCCTCCTATTCTTAATGCATTTTCATATTTTTGTTTCAACAAAATGTGTCCCATTCTGCATGTGTTCTATTGGTTGGTATTTGCAATGCACCATCAGTTTTGTAAAATTAAAACTTCCATGGAGAAATGAACTGCCTGTTGTGCCCTGCGCCCGCAGGTAGCCCTACCTTCTGACACTGGCTCTGAGGACAATGAAGAGGAGCTGGAAATAGTGATGGACAACATGCCAGTGGGGCTTTCTCCCCTGGCAGGGCGTCCAGCCATGGCATGCCAGCAGGAGCTCACTGTTGCCAACTTACCACTGGACCCCAGCCAAGCTGGGAAAGAGCCAGAACAGCAAATGGAGTCTGGCAACAGTGAGAGGGAATCATACTTGGATGCCAGAAAAAGGAGAAGGACTCAGCGTTTACAATAGCAGCAGCAGAAGCATGCTAGGAGAAGGGCCCAAGAGACGCCGGGTCACTAATTGGAGCCACTGCAGGGTATAAGAGGGATGTGGCTGAGTAGAGATACTGTGGTGAACAATTTGTTCGAGCAATGGTGTATCTCTCTGTTGTTCGTGTTGTTTGGCTGTAAAACTGCCAGCTACTGACCCACAGCTGGACTGTTTGCCTGGTAATTACTCCTTGATTTACAGCTCAGCATCTGCTTTGGAAAGCCTAGTTAAAGGGCCAGTTCCCCTTTGTTTGGCCTTACTCAGTTCGGGTTGAATTTTGGGCTTCATTAAAACCAATTGAAGGAGCAGGACAGAACACTACCCTAGTACAGTTTCTTTATAGTACAAAAGATGATAAAGCACGATTTATTGAGATTACTGCAGATGATTTTCTAAAAAAAAAATAGTATATGTGACATTATATAAGGTTTAATAAGAAAAAAACTTAATAAATGCTGATACTGGAATAATATTAAATAATTCTTAATGAAAATGTGACAACACAGATAACATAATCCTGGCATGGCATATTGCTATATAATTGGGATATCATTGGGATTCATAAGAACCACAATATTTTAAAAATACTACTAATACATTAATTACTAGTGGGTTAGAAAATGTTTTGAATTGAAACAGCTGTTCTAACTTTAGTGACATACTGTAGGCTCAGAGTCATTTCAAACTTGAAATTCTTGTAATTAAATTGTTGTAGATACCTAAGAATCAGTAAAACCAGAAAAACCAATTTCAGACTCAAATAATATTCAAACTGTAAACCAATTTGTACACATTACTAGGAAACATAATTGGTGGGATAGAAGGACAGAAAATAATATTTTTTAAAAATACAGATAATGTTGCTTCTTTTACCCCCTCAATCTAGCCTGCTATATCTAAAAAACAAAGTACCAGTTCTCCGTCATGTTTTTTAACCATTTACACAAATAAACAGGAACATGTTATTAGGATGTTTTACATCAACATGTTGGTTTTACTGGTGGCACAACCCAAAAAGTAAGTTTTTCCAGGAAGGCAAGAAGGCTTTTTCATGAAGATTATGTGTACCTGAATATTTTAAGAGATTGACTTTGAAGGAAGATGGTTACAAATCAAGACATTGTTCATGTGCTTGTATTTAAAAAAGACATATGTATATTTCATGTAATTTATGTTTCAGCGAGGATGAAGCCCCTCTGGAAGTTTATGAGTCAACCTAAGACCATTCATCAAAAAACATTCAGAAGTTAATTAAAATTTTCATTTCCACATAGAGTGAATGCAACAGACACAGTAAGATCCATGGAAGACATGCTGCGGCTCCTAAGAAGGCTGTTATTGTTCTCTGTGGACTTATTTTCAGGAAAAGAGATATTTTTCTCAGCCAAAGTAGCCTCCCATTTCCATCTCATCTGCACCTGCGGTACAGAAGGAAGGCAAAATCCAGGGAAATTGAACCGGTTAAAAACTTGTATCGTTCAATAACACAATAATAGAATATTGAAGGCTTTTTAAAAAGTTTAATGACAGCACAGAATATTACTATCTAGGGACTTTATTAGTATATTTGAAACATCTGGATAGTTTTCAGCATCTGGGTTCAGGTTTTTTTCACCATTTTTATTTGGCTTAGCTTAAGCAAGTGATGGCAGTGAAAATGAATGGAATCTTTCCTATTGGTTTGGGAAATTGCCAGGAAGACATTCTATAGGTTGCTTCATGTAACCCAGAAGTTATTAGACTCTGGACCAAAATGATTTCACACTCTCTAGAGAGCAGGTGTGATTGTACACATTTATTTATTTTGTCATTCTGTTGCATTGGCTATTCAACTGAGGGGCAGAGACATAATCATCAAACCATGAATGAAATCTTTTAGAAGTTCATAAAAATTAATATTGGTCTGAAAACAGAAATCAAGTAGGGTATTTCTAACTATTTTCGGTTATAAGAAATTATTGTGTGATATAATTGCATGAAACAATTAAAAAAAACTGGCATATATTAAGGTTGTACTTGTTAGTGACCACAACAAAGTATTCATTTTTATTGAAAACAAGAGCTCCATGCAGAATCAGTCAATAAGACAATTGCATCAAATTTCTAGCTTACACCTCAGCTCACATTTGCATGACATAATTCATTTTTTATATGAAAATCAATTGCCTACATAAATATTTTGCATTAGATGAATAAGAAAGTAACTTATATTGTCTTCAGTAGGTCAGTCTCCTACAGAAAAGTAGTTACCCTCAATCTGTTCCTAAATGTTTCTGCTTTTCTAAATATTTTTTTCAGGTACAAACTGTAACTGAATCACATGCCTTTATTGCCTCTGAAATATTTTTTCTGACACCATTGTCTTTTTATAATACGTTGAAGACACATTCCACTCATAAGAATAATATGAAGAAGAAGAATATCAGCAATCTTGATTTATTTATCTGGCAGTAAATTTATAACTACTTCAATAGCCCTAGCAACCTGAGATATACCTCAATAAATAAATTAATAACAATAAAACAATTCATTAATAACCATAAAATGAACATGGAACCTAAACTTAGAGGGAAGACTTCTTCTCTTGGAGATATGGATTCTGAGTGTCTCCAGCCATGACTCCAGGGGAGGCAAAACGGGATGACAGCAATCACCCACAAGTTATCTGTTTTCAGAGGTTTTTCCATGTAGATAACTGGGTGTGACATTCACTGGTTGAAGTTATACTCTTGGGAACTGATGGGATTGTTGTTGTTGTACTTCCCTTCATGCTTCACAGGATCTCCCCTATCTGCCAGATTGCATTGCTAGATTAGTGGTTGAGATCTTGAATTTTGTGGTCCATGGGGAGTTCAATTTTCCACCCAGTAATATTGAACCCAGGGCAGCTCAGGATTTCACCATGGAAACCATGAGACAAATGTCCCAGGCCATTACAGACGCAATGCATAACAGGGGCTGCACATTGGAATTGGTTTTTGTCTTAGTGCATTGAGTTGTGATTTGGTTTTGAAGACTTATCTATTTGCCTATTGCCATAGTTGGATCATTTTCTGATTGATCATTTTTTAATTTGCTGATGCCAACCCACCTTAGAGAGAGACAAGACATGTTGCATTAACCCATGCCACATAGAGACCTGATTTAGGATTACAAGATACTTGGGGGTTTCCCTGATGGTCTTTTGGGCACTGGGGTTGAGGATCTAGCTGCAGTCAGGAATAAATACAAAAGGAATGGAGCTTTGATAAATTGATATATTGACAAATATCTTTAGATATTGTTGATGGTACTATTACTATAAACACAACAGAGGGAATATTGATAAAAGTAGCAGCAACTAGGTTGCTTGAAATGGCAAATATTATTTGTTGTAATTTGGCTTCACACATTTTTTCTGTCTACTTCAGGAAAGGCATGATTTTGAACTGGGGATAATTCTTGACCTGAAAAATTGTCTGTATTCTGCCTTAGATATTCTTCAAGGACTCTATCATATACTCTGGATTAATTAGCTTGCAATGGGATCTCTGGCTTATCATCTATTCAAAGAAAGCCAGAAATCAACTATTGTAGATTCCACTTATCCCTCCCGCCCAAAAAACCTACTATTGCTTATGCTCCAAATGTCATATAGTTTTATTGAAGAATCAATTTCATTGTGCAATTGTGCAAACTAGACAGAAAATCTAAAGCTTTTAGAAAGCTAGCAGCAGGGTTATTATCTCTTTCTCTCTCTGAGTCATACCTCTCTCTGTGTATGTCTCTCTCTCTCCTGATCTGAACTCACCTATTGCTTGCTCCATTCCTAAATTGATACCTTGGCAGCTCACATGTAACAGAATAATATAGAACAGTGGTTCTCAACCTTCCTAATGCCGCGACCCTTTAATACAGTTCCTCATGTTGTGGTGACCCCCAACCATAAAATTATTTTCACATACACCTGTATTTGTATTGAAATATGTACTTTCCGATGGTCTTAGGTGACCCTTTGAAAGGGTCATTCGACCCCCAAAGGGATCACAACCCACAGGTTGAGAACCACTGATATAGAGTAATAAAACCTAGACAGAAACTACAGAAAGACCTACATCCAAGAAACTTCTCTACACTATTCCAGTTTTAATGTTTGGACTGCTGGCATGAGATCTGTTTATTTAGCAATAATGTCAATAAAACTAGCTCATAAATGCATGTTTTCTCTTATCTGGACATAGACTATATAACCAATAATAATAATAAAAAAAATACAAAGCCAATGCCAAATCACTGAAGTAGAAGGGATTGGTGCTGGCATTTTTGAGTGTATGCTGAACTTCTCTATTTATTTGAGCATATGATTTCAAGTGTTTAGCTTTTACATTTGGATAAAGGGATTAGCCTGTGAGCAATGTCTGACAACCACCGTGCATGGTTTATTTGCTTTAAAACATCTGTCGGATCTGCTGAGATTCAAAATCGATTTTAAAAAATTAAAAATCATGATCCAACAATATACAACACCAGAAAGTAATTTGCTTGAAGACAAATTTTTTTCCTGAACAGGAGAGAAATTAAGGGAGGCCATAAGTTACCAGTATTTCAAAACAACACATGCTATTTAGATGTCTGAAACGGCAAAAATCCATTCCCTTAAAATTATTTGTATTAGTGATGCCAAAAGAAAAGTACAAATGTAAAAGGAAGAAAAACAAGAAAAAAAAACAATAGGAGAATAAATAAATACACAGCTGAAAGATTTATTGTTGTTATTGTTGCTACTCTTGTAATATAACAGAAACACCTAGGACTTATGATTTAAGTAATATAGCTTAAAGGTGAACATTAAAAAGGTTGCTTTCTTAATTTAAATAAATTGTACATATGCAAAGAATTTGGGTGAACTGGCTCTTCTTGGGATTTATTTATTTTTTATCCCTTGAAAAATAAGATATGGTGTTGATGCACATGGGGAGCTTCACAGGAAATGACTGCATAACCAGATGGAAGATATTCTCTCCCTGCTATTTAGAGGAAAACAGAGTAAGGAATCACAGCTTTCTTTCACAATGAGGGTTATGTAAAGTAGTCATTGGGTAAACAACTCTCTTCCAATTTTTAAATTAAACTCTATGAGTAAATTTTTGATTTTTTTATGTGCTTATGTGTTTTAAACATTATTAGGATATTTTAATTTGTATGCATGTGAAGGAACAGATGAGCAGCTTGGAGGAACATACTGCCCACCAAAGGAGGGCGTGAGCAATATTGAAGAGTTTTTTTCAGCTTTTTTCCATAACACTAGCTCCATGACAGTAGATCAAGAAGGTTTTCAAAGTAAAGCAAGTTAAAGGAACTTTGCTTTTAGAAGGAAGGAAAGTAAATTGCTTTATAAAGCAATTCAAAGGAGTTGCAACCTTCATCAAAAGCAAACTTTTTTTTTGAAACTTCACACTGGTCTATATATTATACAACTCAATAGTCAAAGTTTTCTAGTGATGGTAGCTACACTGAATATTATTTTTAGTAAGAGTTTTAATAAACAGATAGTTACATAATTAAATAAATTCAACTTATACAAAAGCGTAAAAAATGCAAATACAACTCAAGAATAAATGTCAGAAACTAAGCAGCGTCGGAGATGGTTAATGTTTAGATAGCAGATTACAAGAAAATGTCAGGACTATAGACCCATTGGGAAATTTAAATAAAATGAAATAAAATCATGGAAGAAACAGCAGGGCTTCTGCCTTTCGGAAGAAAATGTTCCACTATTACAGATGCTCCTTGCTTTACAACACAATTGGGGTCAGAACTTCTGTCACTAAACTTTGTGATTGTTAAGTGAATTTTGCCCAATTTTACAACCTTTTTATTGTGTCACTAAGTGAACCATCATGATTTTCAAGCGAAGCATGTTGTTGTTAAACAAATTCATTTCCTTTGTTGACTTTGCTTGTTGGAAGCTCCATGAAAGGATAGTAAATAATGAGCACATGACCCTAGGTTGTTGCAACAATAAGAAATATATGCCAGTTATCAAGCACATTTGATCTCATGACCATGGGGAGGCTGCCATGATTATAAGTGTAAGGACTTGTTGTAAGTCACTTATTTCAGCACTCTTATAACTTTGAATGATCATTAAATGAATGATTGTAAGTCAAGGACTACCTGTAGAAGGTTACTACTGAACAAGTCTTGCATTGGTACAGTGACAAATAAATAGAACATAAATAGAACATATAAAATGTACACAATCATCCTTTGTTTCCTAATGCCTATATGTGGCATACCATTGCTTATATTTTGATGAGGGTGTAGCACAGTAATAAAACTTCAGCTTAGCATGAAGAACATTTCAAAATCATTCCCATGCATCTGCAACTTAGGAAAGATGCCTGCAATTCCAAGGTTGAAACTGATTATCAGATTCAGTTAGTTCCTGTTTATATTTTGGCAAGATTTTGGATATATATGTCACACGCACGCACACAAACACACACACACACACACATATATATTCCATAAAGTTATTAAATTAGCACATATGAGTTCTCCAATTCCTCAGTTTCATATTTGGCCTGTTCTACTGCTGGGATCTTTTTCTAAGTTGCAGAGTCCTTTAGCATAAAAGGTGTGTAGATTCTGTACACAAGGAAAACTTGCCAATTGCACCAGCTTTATACCATCATCCTTCTTCACTTTGTTGCCAAACTTATATGAAAAATAGAGAAAGCTGTCAGTTGGAATGGTGATAACACCACCTATTTCTTAAGCTTTCCAAATGCAATGAAGTCTTGGAAATCTGCCTAGAATTACACAGTATAACAGGGAAGGCTAAAAGTTACAGTTTTCAATTTCTTCTGATTTGAATGATTGCACCATAAGCAACTGCCATCTAGATTTCCCAAGAATCTTGAGATTATCATCTGTCAAGACAGCATCATAGTTCATATATTTCCAGGTCCTCTAATTTTAACTAGACTATGATTTCAGAAAAGAAAAAAGTAACTATGTCCATTTCTGAAGAAATTAAGTTCCGTTATAATTAGTGCAAGAATATGACACAATTTTAGTCTATTTGCTCCCACTCTTAGTTATGATATTTCATTCAGTTCATTTTTCTAGGTTTAAGTGTCTATGCAATATTTGACCTTTCACTGGTGGGAGGTAGTATGTAGATTTCAGGGCATATATATTCACAATACACTATATTGCTTTTTTTCCTATGCTTCCAGTCGCTCCAGATGGAAATGTTTTAAATTAATTTGAGTAGTAACATTTCAAATATGAGACTAAACATGCTTCCCTTTTCTAAGAAAATCAATATAGCCAGCTTATGATCATATCCTGCTTCAGAGTCAAATAGACTGTGGCAGAGTTAATGAACACAAAATATAGCAGATGGAAAAAAAAGTTTCCCATTTTGCATCACGGGCAGCAACTGACTAATCCTCAGAACGAGGACAGATCTGCTCTAAAATGCTGTCTGTTTTCCTCTGTGAAGTTTTAAGAAATGTGACTCCAGCAAGGTGTTCATCTGTAGCAGGCTGACACAAAATGATGATTTTAGAAAAATCTACTAAAAAAAGAAGGGTACCATGCTGACTTTAAATGGTTGCTAGAAAGCTACCTGTAATCATTGCAGTCATACGATCACTCTTATATTGAAAATATATAGCCAAAGTTTACTATTTCAATATGTTATGGATGCATGCATGGAGGGAGGGTGGAGAACAACTTGGGGTTAAGCTTGATTTTTTTTCCTTAGAATTTATATTATGCAGTATTTTTGTGAAGATCTATCAGCGTCTAAAATTTCTCTTTTTAATCAACACCCATTTAATATTTTTAATTTAACTTGCAAATTCTGTGTCCTAAAGTGCCTTAGTACATATTCCTATTCATCTTGTAAGTGACAATTGTAAGGAAATACTTTGAGTATAACAATGGAAGGAAAAACATAGGTGGTATACAGTTGTGTACTGTATATAACTTTACTGGTCTTTTATATTTGTTACATGAATATAGGGTTTTGGCTGAATAAAATGCTAGTAAAAAGTCAGCATGTTGACTTTTACATTGTTGGTACTTTACCTAAAATATTTAATATTTTAGGTATTCACCTCCCTGAGTTCTTAATAAATCAACTTTTATTTCCTGAAATAACTCTTAATTTTCAGCAACCTGTCTTGGATGTTCCAAGAATTAAACAAAATTTTAAATGACTAATTGGCCATTGTATTTAAGTTATGTAGCAACACTGGACATCAATAGAGGCTCTAAGTATTATATATCCTGGATGATCCCAAAAGTTAAGCAGGGTCAAACCTGGTTAGTACTTAGATGGAAGACCAAATTATATGCATTTATAGGCCAGCTTGAAAAGCCAAAAAACAACAACAAAAAACAAAAACAAAAACAAAACCACACCCTCACAAAACCCCTCAACAAGGAAGCAATGGACTCTACTATACTATTGGCATGAAAATGAAAAGACATATCTATAAACTCATTAATAAATGAGTCTAATATCAAAGAAGACTTTCTTTCTTTCTTTTTTAAAAAAACAAACCAAAATAACTTGAAGAGGCAAGTCAAGACCATAATATATCTTCCTGATTTACATGGGTATGGTTGGTGAAATAAGGTCATTAGCATGGGAGAAGCCAACACATGTTAAAAATGTATTTAGGTAGGTGGATGTATGTTTAAAAAATAAAATACATTGTTGTTGTTAGTTGCGAAGTCGTGTCCGACCCATTGCGACCTCATGCACAACGTTCCTCCAGGCCTTCCTGTCCTCTACCATCCCCTAAAATACATTATGATGAGAATAAAAGCCTTCGCAAATCTGCACATTGAGTAACAATAAAGAATGTCTTTGTCCAGTGTTTATACTGTATAGAACCAACCTCATACTATCATTGCTGTACAAATATCCAGGACACTCAAGGTAATATTATATTTGTCTGCTGCTTCTTCCTCTCTGCCCCAATATACAGTTTTGTCAAGTTCTATGCAGTAACACTCAATATTATTAGATAATGACTTCTGGCTCATGCACAGCATCTATCCATATCACTTAAGGTAGTCTCAACATGCCCCTTATCTGCTACCATTGAGTATTTTATAGCCTGGAATTTAACAGTCTTTTATTTTATATATCTTTCAAGATATTTTTATGTCCCCCAACACCTTTTTATACCTTTTATATTCCTGTGCTTCTTTTATTGACCATATTCCTTCTGTGGGTTTTATACCACTTTACAACTGTAATCAAGACTTGAGCTGACTGCTACCACTGCATCCTAACACTTATTATTTGGAAGTTTTATATTCAGAAGAAAACTCTCGTCAAAAACTAATCTAGGGAAATAGGAACAACTAATGCAGATTAGCTGCATAGAAAAAGGCAAGAAGCTAATGCAATTTTCTCTTGGAGTAATATAAATATAATTTACAAATCATGGAACAATCATTTTACTGCATTGGTCACACTTCACCCTGAATATTGTGTTCAGTTCTTCCAATTTTAAAGAAAAGATGTAGACAAATTGGAACAGATTTAGAAATTGTCACAATTAGAAGACCAGTAACTAAATCCTATGAAGGGATATAGAAGGAACTAGAGATCTTCATCTATGAAACAGTAGGCTGAAGTGTTATGTGATAAAACTCTTCAAATATCTTAAAGGTTTATTTATTTATTTATTTATTTTATTCAATTTATATACCGCCCTATTCCCGAGGGACTCAGGGCGGTTTACAGGG
>JANHFR010004255.1:208981-220780 GCA_032468015.1 Mimophis mahfalensis
GCAGGCATATACATGGAATGAAGGCTGTTGCTGAGCACAATGAGTTGTGCTCTTAGATTGTAAGCCGCCCTGAGTCTCCGGAGAAGGGCAGGATATAAATGGGATTTAAAAAAAATACACACATATGTTAGTATAAAACTTTAGCCATTTTTAAAAAAATAGCCCTTGAATTTGTATCTTGGGAGGACTTTCCAGGAGGGAATTTGCCCATAAACACTCTGCTATCATACTTGTTTCTTCATCCACTGATTTACAAGCTGTGAATGAATGGTAGCCTTCAACAACAGGAAGTTCTACCATTGAGAAACCTGATCCCTTCACATGGAGCTGGAGACTAGCCTCAGTACCTGCAGGAAAATTCACTCCAGGAACCTCCAGGAATGAGAACTGTTAACCAGAAGGAAATGTCTTTAGTGCACTTACATGGCTTTTAATCAACTCCTGTCAGAGCACCTTTGATCAATGAGTTTTCAAAATGAGATTAACTACAGTTTACAATATGTATACATACATTTCACAGTCAATCCTAAATGTACACATTTAAAGAAATAATTCAGTCATGAATTTTTTTAAGTCCCCATTTGATTTTCTTATATCTTGGAAAACTGACTAAAATATATATATTGGAGTAATCCCAATTACTGTAATTTTATTTTTCACTGAAACACGTTCACCTTCAGAAATTAGTAATGCAGTTTTATCCTTTCATTCAGAATATGGTCTTTAATACACAGTAACTGAACACCATCTATGAAAACATTTAACAGTGCAACCTGAATTTATGAAATTATACTGTAGAGTTTAGGGAAGGTCAAATTGTTTGTCAATAAAAAGTTATTACTGTCAGTGATAATGACTGTGACGTTTGATTTTGAAAAAATGAAGGAGATATATCCAATGACTGCTGACATTGGCAGTAGGTAAGGTTGTTAACTTAATGCAACTATCAGTGAAAGGAAGATCAATCATTTCATTTAAATCTATTAGTTATTTGGCAAGGCATTAGGAATAATTTAGATAAGGAGAATATCCTTCTTGGATGCAAATCTACAGTAAGTCATCACAGCACTCTTAACAATTCTGTTTTTATTATGTATGAACAAGGAACTAATAAGGAGAAGAGAAAACATAAAGATCATGTCCTATTGAATTCAGGTCTGGGGACTGTTGGGCAATGGTCATGCAATGGCCTAGCAACCAATTCCAAAAATCATCCTATCTCCCATCCTTAGATTTTTTTCTCAGAACCCCAAAACTATGAAGTTAATCATGCAAGTTCTTATGTTGAGATTTCATGTAGTCTCCCACCAATAAAAGTTCTGAAAGATTTAGCAATCAAGCAACCTTTCTGTTTTAGTTACCATTTAAAAAAATAAATTAATTAAATTTTAAACATTGTGGCATCTCTGGCTACAATCAAAAGTAGTACAAAAGTGTAAACCTACAAGCTTTAAAGAAGAATTTTTGTTTTCAATACAAAACTCAGATTAGTACCATAGATTGTATACACACAACCTAAAACTCCAAGACTATATGTACCGTTCATGGTGGGGGATGTCCAGAGATCTTTAAATTACATGTTAAACCAACATGTAATTTTAAGTCTTTGTATTTTTAAATTTAAATGAGACAAGAGAGGAAAAATATTACATATATGGTTGGATAGTAATTGTATCAACTGTACATAATTCATGGAATCAAAATATTGGCATGGTACCATCTCCTGTGTAGGAATCCAAATTCAAATTTGAATACACCCAGTGAAGGATACCCTAATTTCCTGGATAATTGGTTCCACTACTGAGCTTCTCTTACAGTTAAAAAAAAACAAAAACAAAACTTAGGTCTTAAACTAGTTAAGTGCTGGCTTAAAGGGAAAATTTGTTCAGAATCTATCACTTTGAATTTCACTGCCATTTTTTTTTTTTTTAGTTTTTATTTCTCAGTTTTCAAAACTGAGATTTTTGACGGGGGAACTTTTAAACCATTCATATCAAACTGACTTTACATTTCATATTATTTCCAAGTCATAAGTTAAAAATAGACAAGATAAACACAAATAATTTAGCCAAAAGAAAAGCTAATAAAACCATAAACCAGCATAAAACTAAGAATTTAAACATTCCAAATCAAATTTATTATTTATTTATTTTATCAAATTTATATGCCGCCCTTCTCCCTTAGGACTCAGGGTGGCTTACACTCTAAAACATTAAATAGAAATTCAATAGAAATTCAATAAATACTCATTAACAAAATTTAAAATCCAGATTAATAACCCCATTAAAATTAATAGCATGTGAGGCCAGACCAGCTTGTTCAAACAGCACTTAAGAGCACAGCAGAAGGATCTCAAATCATGGATAACCTGGATCTCGGGGTGTGTGTGTGTGTAACTCATTCCAAAGGGTGGGCACTCCCACAGGGAAGGACCAATCTTTGTCTTACCTTGAAAGCCCTTTTAGTTAGTTAGAACATAAAACACATATGTGGGTGTGTTTAATATAAAGAATCTACATAATATTAGCCAGTGCTGGGCAGTGTTAAAGAAATTGATTTAGTTTAAATGTATGGCTGGAACTAAAAAATGGGAAATTATACTTTTTTTTCCACAAAATATTATAATTTGGTTTGTTAAAAAAATAAAACATGGAATATTTTACAAATGTACATGTCTTCTTCAAGGGGGGGATTTATTACACAAGTATTTCTTACTTACTTATTTAACAATGATTCAAAGTTATGATGGCCTTAGGGGAGGGGGGAAAACATTTACTGCATGTACTCACAGAGTATCTTATATCTATCATGCTACTCTGCTTCTATGTCTTCATAACTTGGGTGACTGGATACGGTCTTGCTTTTACAACCAGTCAAAGCATCCTAGGATAATGTAATCACAACGTACATTTCTTTTGCATATTTCTTGCAAAAATGGCAAAAAACACTCATGAGGAATCTAGATTTTCTTAATACCCATGAATTAATGTTTGCCATAAAAATTGTTGTAAAACTGGGCATAATTTGACCTATGACTGCAGTGACCTGCAATGGAACTTGCTTACAATTACAATGCTTTTCTTTTCAAGATCTATTAATTTTGTCCAAGTGTCCACAATTTTTGCCTGCTTTCAGGAATGTATCTGCCCATGCCTAGCCAACCTCATAATACTAAAGTCCTAATTTTCCAATCACTGATTTGTCCAATCTGTCATTCTCTGGGAATTTCCACATGACAGCCTTCCCATCCCTCAATTTCTCTAAAACATTCTGAAATTGAGTGGTCAATCATCTTAATCCCTGCCAAGAATAGAATGCTGAGGACAGCAGGAATCACCATGGGATAATCTGTGTTTCCTCAAGCAGACCAATAGGCAAATGGATAAATCATAATTGTCAGCATTACATTCTATGGCAATTCGTAGAGTTGTAAACATTCCCACACTCACGCTCTATATAGACAGAGTGAAAATTCATTGTTAGTACCCTCTTCTAGATGTTCAGATCAATGTAGAAGAAAGCTGACTGTTCATTAAAATATCATTCTTCCTTTATGTAAATTCCTATTGAAATCTCAAAATCCCATACTATTGTAATCTTGTAATCAGATGGTTTTAACAATGTCAACCTTGTTTGTAAATTGCAATATGGAATCTCTATGTAGTGAGCTGAATGGAACCAGAAAAACGCAACAACCCCACACACTCAAAGTTTTAGCAACTGAAATCAAATTTAACAGGGGGAAGACAGCTTCCTAGAAACATAGTAGTTTTGTACATCACCACAATAAATTCATATATTGAGGGACATTCTACAGTATATTGATTAGAAATAGCATAAAGTCCATATTCTAGCTAGAGAGTAAAAATTTCTTATTGTACATACTCTACTGTATGCATGAATTAGCATATCTACTTCTGACCATTCTATATTTTAAAAAATAACATAATTGCTCAAAAAGAATGCAATTCTTAAATAATCTAATTTAATTATTTCTGAAGTCAAATGTGTGATCTTGCGCACATATTTTGCTGCTTCATATACCCACTGAAATATCATAAAATTTGGTAGAATTGTCTGAAACTAATGGTTGAGAAGAGAATTATGCAGGAAATCTTGGAGATTATTTATGAAAGACCTATATTCCAAATCCATCAACTTTTGTGATTAATGGAAACATGCTGGTCGATAAAAGAGGGTATTGGGAGTCTGTGCTTGGTGTCGTAATGGATTGAAAAAAGAAACTCCATTGTATTTCTTCAACACTTACTCTAAAAAACATTTCCCTAAGTGGTATTTTACTCGTTTGAATTGCTGGTCTGGGTCTTTTCAGCACTGTAGATCTATAAATGAATATGTGAGGAGGAATGTGTTTATAGTTAATGGGACCACAATTATGCTTGCAGTCCAAGTGAAGCAAATTTATGAAAACGTCTAATAAGATACTGCAGCCTAATTGAACTGCATCCATGGCAACTACACAAAAGAACCAGATCTGCTTTTATTTTCAAGAGAGACAGATAACCCGGAAGATGTAAAAGATGAAAATGGTGTTCATTAAGAAACATAAAATTGCTTTAAGATTCCAGCTTAACCAAACATACTCTAGCCAAATGAATACATCTTAATTAGACAACCAAAATGCCCTTATTTCACCTGGTGGTGACTTATTACAGCAGGGGTCTAAAACTGTAGGTGATCTAATGTACAACAACAGTGTACTCTTTAGCACATATGGTATATACATTGAAGAAATGCAACATAAAAGATTACCCACTGTTCTGTGGCTTCCTTAATAGAGTACCTATTCACCACAGGATAGAATTAAAGAACAATCATAACATTAACACTAAATCTCTTATAGAGTTTAGATTCTGCAACAGAAAAATAAACCTGATCTACATAAACTTATTCTATAGTTTTAAATTTTATTTATCTAACAAATTTAGATAGCTGAGAAATTACCAAACAGATAAAATCCTTTACTGTATTAAAAAGATTTTGGTGGCTTTGTATTTTTACATTATGGCTTGAATTACATGGCTGTGCACTCTCTTTTTTTAAGTAAAGTAAAGCTATGAATTAAAAGCACTTGCTTATATTTTGTGGTAATGATGATTTATTGTTACAGATAAACTACTACAAACTGGTTGGTATCTATACATTTGGTCCCAATATCATATAGTTACAGTGGACCCTCTACTTACGAATTTAATCCGTTCCGAATGCACATTCGGAAAGCGAAAAGTTCGTAAGTAGAAAAGCAATTTCCCATAGGAATGCATTGGAAATGAATTAATTTATTTTCAATGCATTCTGCTGCTCCCACCCCCACTACCGCCCCGCCGCCTTCACCGCCTTTGCCGCCACCGGCTACCTCCCACAGCCTTGCTACCTTACCTCCGCCTTCGCTGCCTTCGCCACCACCACTTAGCCCCCCCCAACAGCCTGGGGGGGGGAGCAGATGCTGCCTGCTCTGTGCCGCCCGTCTTCCTGCCTCCGCGTGCATTCCCAAGCTTCAAAATCACCGAAAAAAACCACCAAAACATTGCAGTTTTTTCAGCGATTTTGGAGCTTGGGAATGTGTTCACAGCCAGGAAGAGGGGTGGCACAGAGCGGGTTACAATATTCAGCAATGCTGAAAATTCCCAAAGAGCTCATTTCTTTCTTCCCAGGGAAATTTTTTAGCATAGCCAATGCATCCCTTATCTAATCTCAACCGTGTAGTACTTTCCTCTTAGCGGCACGTCACTGATGGAGTTGGAGGCTCCCGTTTCCAGGAGTTGGTCACCTTCCATAAATAAGTCAGCCTCCTGCCTGTTCTTTTTAACTCTTGGCCTTCAAGCTCACCAGCTTTTCATCTTTGCATCTAACCAATGTTCTCAGGTTTATAACACCTTCACTGCTAGTCATTACTCAAAGTTGCTTCCTATTTGCTTTGAACCACTTTGCAACGGAGCCCTAAAATGCATGTTTTCTCAACCGCTTTTGGCATGGCACTAATGAAGCTTCTTTCTTCCTTCCTTCCTTGTTCTTTCTTTCTTTCTTTCTTTCTTTCTTTCTTTCTTTCTTTCTTTCTTTCTTTCTTTCTTTCTTTCTTTCTTTCTTCCTGTTTCTACCCTTTAGCAGAAAAGAAATGGTTTACAGATGAATTGGATAACGCCTACCCCAGAAACATTCAAATCAAGCCCATGACCACCCACGTGGCCAATCATATCAATCAATATAAGTCTACAAGCAGCTTGATTCCACCAATCAGAGAAGTCGAAGATGAATGTTGACTCCTAGGACGGGACAATGTGTTTTTCTTTTTTTTCCCTTTTTTTTAAAAATAAAAATAATAATAAAAAAATAGAGAGAGAGGAAGCAAAAGGACCTGATGGACTTCATGGATGGTGATATAACATTTATTCCTCTTTTCATGATGAACCTGTGGTGGGAAAAGGGAATGAAAAGGCAAGGATTTGCCAGAAAGTACAGTAGACAGATTTTTTTTTGTTTGTCTGCCTTTAATATTTGCTTCCATGTATTTTGGAAACTTATTTCATTTATATATGAACATAATAAAAACAGTCATGTATAGTCTCTAGCATTTTAAATTATTTTTATTTATTAGGAAGAAGATATATGATGAATATATTTCTTTATTCATTGTCAAGTATTTTTCCCTTAAAACAGAACAGCTACAGATTGTGGCCGGACTCTGAAAAATTATATATATAATTATTTATATATATATATATATATATACATATGTAAAAAGGAGGAAGGAAGAGAGTAAGAAAGAATTATATATTCTTGCTCCTTTCTGTCCCTTTCGGGAGAATGATGGTCACATATCAAAGCAAAAAAAAATGTAATTAAGAGAGAGAGAGAGAGAGAAAAATAATGTATTTTCAACGGGTCCACTTGTATTTTAGTAAAGCAAAGAAGAAGAAAAACAAAGAAGAGTTTGTTAGAATGTTCCTTTTCTGAAAGACATGTATTTTGTTTAGCATTGACACCAGCTCTTAATAAACTAAAGCTTATTTATTTTGGGGAAAAAACAAAGTGGAAACGTCCTATTTTTATAGAAAGATTATTATTCTGGAATTATGAATCTTTAAAGGTAAGGCTCCCCCTCTGATGCCCTCCAAATGTTCCCCCCTATAGTGGAAGACACTAGGTTCAGAATAGCTTTCTTATCATTATAGAGCTCACAGATGTTCACAATAGAATCTTCCAATGAAATAATTGTGTTACAGGGACATTCAGACGATGAGTTTTACTCATTTACTCATGAGGTTTTTTTGGGGAGGGGAAATCAGTGTAGCATTTGAATGGTCTTTCCAATGTGCTTTGCCAAATGACGACTAGACTTTTTTCCTTGTTGTTTTTTCCCTGGTAAGCATTTTGCTTCTCATCCAAGAAGCTGCTTCTTCAGTTCTGTGGAGTTTAGTTCAGAACTGAAGAAGCTTCTTGGATGAGGTGCGAAATGTTTTCAAGGGAAAGGGAAAAAAAACAACCTTAAGGAACTCCTAGTCTTTTTTTTTTTGGCGGCGGGGGGAAGCACTTTGGGAGAGCCATGTAGCTGCATGATCAAGAAACTCCATCGGCATTTGAATGGTCTCCGTTTCTTCCAGAAACCTGTATAAATGTCTTTCTGTAGCTTTCTGATGAGGATTATCAGAAGAACTCAAGGTGAAGAGGGATTAGGCATGACCATTGAAAATTTCTCCACACGCTTCAGAAGGCATTCACAGCCCGATCTCATATTTAAAAAAGATAGGCTTATTGTTTGACAATGAGGCTTTACAGAGTGATTTACGTATATTAATCTAGGGGGAAAAAACACCCTAAAGTTGGCTATGCACCCTAAACAGTGATAAAATTCATGCCAGTATCTTAGTGGTGATAATAGCAGATTTCAGCTTCTCAGCCATGATATGTGCAGATGTTAATCGAGCTCTAACTGTGATGCACACACTAGGATCCAGAAATGGCTTATGCTAAGCTACAGCCACCTAATTTCTGACTATTTTCTTTTTTTAAAAGTTAGAAATCAAGTACTCAGTTTCCAAGTGTTTGGAACTCTGTCCGTTACAGTTTACATCAAATTAAGCATAAGCATCACAATAAAGAATAGGGACTATGCTTAATGTGAGAAACACAAAGCATTTAGAAAAAGGCTTACACCTCTGAGCTTTGGCTTCCTCAAAGTGGTGGACGGCCTCTCTAGCCATTAGACAAAATTGTGGCGTCTCATATCTGTATTGCAAAACATAGTTGCTCCGGCATTTGAGGCTGTAAATAATTCAGCGACTCTCTCTTCCTCTCCAGTTTAAATTATGTAATACTGACCTGGATCCACCTAGACGGATAACATTTTAGACAAACGTAGACGTTTTCCTTGAAGAAAATGGCTCCAATTGGGCGGAGGTCAAACATGGGGCCAGGTCACAGCTACACGAGCTAATGTTAAGCTTTGTAATTGTGCAAAGTGTAAACATCCTGAGATTTAAGCATTCTGTGCCATATTGTTATCATTAGAGTCATATCGGTGAATCAAACTGTATGATCCAGTTACCTTAACCAAAAATTTTTACTTCAGCTTTAATGTTGGTCTACTAGTTGCAAGACAAATAGATTCTTATTTTGTCCTAATAGGCTGAATTGCCAGGGTGGCTCCTTCCACTGTGACTACTCTGTCGTTTTAAGTTTTTGCAGATTGATTGATTCAAACGTTACAATCAAACGAGACTGGTGAATTACAATGTATGGAGGATTTGAACTGTTTGAGCAAAGGAACTTTGGTGTCATCCTTTTTTCCCCCCTGAAAAATCAGCAATGAAGTGCAGTTTTCTTTAGCCATATCATAAGACCCACATGGAGGTGGGTCAATGCTTCGGAGAAATCTTAACCGCTATTAAAAATATATATGTGTGTATGGGCAGCTGGCCGCAAGTCGTCTAGTTTTTGCACTAGGTATGTTTTCAAAGGGCACAAGCCATGATGGATGTGTGAATGAGGAGTTTGGGGAATAGGCCATGGATGGTGTGTCACTTTCTGTACTCCTTTTTCGTTCATGAACTGAAAGCTGATAACATTATAACCTGCTTTGATATAACAATGTATTGGATGTTTAGAATATTGGCACTGGGGAGCCCAGTATAGAAAACCAGACAAACAAATCAGTCAAGTTAAAAGGAAGGAGGCTATTTGTTGAATTGACATAGCCACCCTTCTCACATGTGTGTGTCTCTGGGCAACTTTCACAATCAAAATAGCAAAAAGCCAAGCACGTTCCACACAATGACAACACCCACGCCCCCCTCTCACTTCTGCCCAAATCTCATTTTGAATGTGAACATTAAAATAGAGCATTTGCGTCGTAATGACCGCCAATCAACAAGACAGATGTACCAAGTTTCAATTCAGTTACATGGATACAGCTAAAATAACCCCTGGTCCAAAAAGAGGACAGTCTAGAATTAGAGTAGCAGCATCTTGACTATTTTCTTTCTACTTCAAACTTCGGTAATAGTTCTGAAGGATTTAATATGGTTAGGACAGAAAGGCCCATGCCTCTCCCAATTCTGCGAGTGGAGAAGACGTAAAATATATGCGTCTTATTCATGTTGGGTGAATTTAGCTTTGCTTAATGCCAAGATTGGCTTGCCTAAGCAATGTAACTGTAAGGCTTGCGGCACTGAGCAAACCCTCATTCCAGGTTGAGCCAATTCAAACTCACATTCAATTTCTCCCCCAATTCCATAAGACTGTCTTCAGCCACGATTGGAAATGGATGCTTCAAATTTGTGGGAGGTGGGTGGGAAATTTGTTCGACTTACGGTTCAGTTTTGTACAAAGTGATCCTGCCTGTTTAACGGGTCCTTAGGTGCTCTCTGAGCTTGGGTTTTCTTTTTTCCTGCAAATGTTTCATTATCCTAACTAGGTAACATCACCAGGACTAGCACTGATGATGTAACCTAGCTGGGTAATGAAACATCTGCAAGATAACAAGCAAGCTCAGAGAGCACCTAGCACTCATTTTAACCCCTAAATATTCTTCTTTCTGGCACTTGACATTTCTTTCTTTTCCCCATTGCTATCAGTTCCACACAAAATCCATTATCTCTGTGTTTGTCTTCACTATCATCTCATCCAGGCAATGTTAATTACCATAAACCAGAAATAAGTCCAGTGAAAATGGTAAAAAATAATAATAATGTGACAAAATGGAGAGGAGATAAAACGTGTGTTAGTGGTCTGGTAGCTCAGGTTCCTTCCTTCTTGGAAAGTTATGTTTTATGAATGTTTACCAAAGTAAGTTGGGAGAAAGGGAGAAAAAGAAATGTGTGGATTGCTCATTTTTTCATTTTATAATATACTAGCTGATAACCTGGCTTTGCCCGTGTATTTATGGCTTCCTGTGACATGCTGTAAGCAGGGAATGCTGCAGCCTACAATTCCCAGCATTCTTTGCCCAGTTTGCACTGCTTGCCTCTATAGGCTGGCTGGAGAGTCTCCGATTTGCATGCCTTGCTTGTATTGGCCACTGTTGCCTCGGTGACTGCAGAGCCCTCTGCACATGTGCAGCACAGTGAGACTGGAGGTCAGCACTATGGCAGCTCTTTTAGGGGGCAAAGGACCCCCAAAGGCATTCGTGACCCCCCAGTGTTTGTCTCCAAAGTGCAAGGCTGGCAAATTTGGGGCAGATAGTTGCAAGCATGGAAGACCCGATTCAGGACTACCTACAAACCCACACTTCTGTTTTATAGCTATAGAAGATGTACTTATTACATCTACATTTGATAGAATCTATGAGTGGCCTTTGCAGGTCTCACACGAATGGATTTCATTTTCGTTAGTAATCCTGCCTTTTTGGTTGAAAGGAAGGTGAGCTTTATTAGCTACAGGTAGTCCTCGACTTACGACCACAACTGAGCCTGAAATTTATGTTGCTCAGTGACTTTTGCCCCATTTTATGACCTTCCTTGTCACAGTCGTTAAGGGGGTCACTGCAGCAGTTAAATTAGTTACGTGGCTGTTAAGTGAATCTGGCTCCCCCACTGACTTTTGCTTGTCAGAAGGTCACAAAAGGGGATCAACATGACCCCGGGGACGCTGCACCCGTCATAAGTATGAACCAAGAAAGCAGCAAAAGAGAAGGATGGAGCTGGAAGGGACCCTGGCGGTCTTCTAGTCCAAGCCCCTGCTCAGGCCAGCTGCTAGGCATCTGAATTGTGATCACGTGACCGTGGGGAATGCTGCAATGGTCATAAGTGTGAAAAATGGTCGTAAGTCACTTTCATCAGTGCCGTTGTAACTTTGAACGGTCACTAAATGGATTGTTGTAAGTCAAAGGCTACCTGTAATCATTTTGTGCTCTCAAGTTGGTTTATTCCAAATTTTAGGGAGGTGCACAACGCTTATCCCTTCCTCCATGCCTTTTAGAGTCTGTGATGAAAAGTATATCGCTCTATATGGAGGAGAGCTTTCTCCATAGGAGGTCCCACTTGGTGGAACCAACTACCACTAGACCTACAGACGGCCCCCGACCTCCGCTCATCCCAAAAGGAGCTGAAGACCTGGCTCTTTTTGTTAGCCGGCCTGGATTGAGGGAGGGATATTTACTTTATCTTATATAATTTATCTTAATTTATTTCAATTTGTATTTTGTGTTTTAATGCTCTGTACACCGCCCTGAGTCTGCTCTGGAATAGGGCGGTATATAAATCGAAATAAATAATAATAATAATAATAATAATAATAATAATAATAATAATAATAATAATAATAACAACAACAACAACAACA
>JANHFR010004255.1:232499-247940 GCA_032468015.1 Mimophis mahfalensis
ACAGGAAGGCCTGGAGGAACATTGTGCATGGGGTCGCGATGGGTCGGACACGACTTCGCAACTAACAACAACAACTACCACAAATGATAATATTAACTTTTTATATTTTAATCCACAAGGTTAAAGTAAACCATAGTACATGTATCCTCCATTTTATTTTTTCAGTGATATAGCTTAGACTGCAAGATATCCAATGAACCTCATGGCTGTATGAAGATTTGGACATTATTTTTCCCTACTTTAGACTAGCAGTCTAATTACTATGACATACTGTTTCTCATTGCACTGGGGAGATTTCCATGTATATATGCCTGTGTTACACACTGTGGTTACTAGCTTAATAACTGTCTTCAATTTAAATCTTGCAGACACTTTACATAATTATTTTACTTTCCAAGCCCATTTTGTTCTGAGCAAAAACATATGACACACTGCTCTTATTTCAGTTACATTTTCTCAGCTGAAATCCTTGGGGTAAGATTAGCAGTACAACCATGATTTCTTGTGACTAAGTTAAGCAAACAAAAATGCATTGATCGCCCTTTAACATTTGCTGATATTTGGTCCCCGTCCAAATATCTCCATACATTCTTTTCCATGCATACATGAAATTTCCGATGTATCCCCTGTGACTGCTAGTATTTTTATTCAGAAGAGGATATAAATGCTCTTTTTGCTTTCAAGTGATAAGTTCTTCTCAAAAGACACATTTCAGTGCTTCAATGACCACACAAAGTTGTTCTTGCTCTTATATTAACATAGAATGTTCCAGATGTACAGGTAGCACAAAGAAAGTGTAATATGTTTCAAAACTGTAACAATTCAGCTGTGTTCTTTCAGATAATTTCTGGGTGTTTATTATATTCTGTGTCCATGCATTCATTAAGCAGGGGAATAGACACCTATTTCCCTTTCCCTGCTCCCTAAGTTTTTTATTTCATTTTTAAAATTCAAATCGAACTTATTTTTTGACCACTGTGATAGATACAGTAATAAATAGAAATATTTACTGTATATAGTAATAAGTACCACATTGTGCAAGGAATTACTTTACAAAGAAACTAAAAAGAAAGTCAACTTATATTAACAAATAGAAAAGTAAGCAAGCTATAAATCAGGTTGTCAAAACCAATTTCATTTTGGGAACCGCATCAGGACCGCAACAGGGTTGTGTTTGACCTCAGGGACCAGGGTGGTTGTGGTCAAGGTTGCCGTGGCAGGCGGGACATCGCTTGTGTTGGTGGTACCTGTGGTGGCCTGCGTGCTCTGCCACCAAAAATGGGCTACTGAGCTCCATTTTCAGCCGTGACGGCCTCCTGCAGCCTTCTGCCAGTGAAAACAGAGCCTGGGTGGGCTGCGCATGCCCCCTGGGCTCCATTTTCAGCTACAACAGTCTCCTGCAGGAGCCTGTCACAGATGAAAATGGGACCAAACTCCATTTTTGCTGGCAGAGACACTGCTTACTGGTCCTCTGGTGTTTCCAGGACAGCACTGCAGTTTAGATTTAAGCACCCTGGGGCTGGATACAGCCCCCGGGCCTGCTGTAAATGTTATTTTTACATGTTATTTCTGATATTTTACATGTCATTTCTGATGTTTCATGCAAATTATTTACCAGATTTTTCATAGCATTATACAATGTATGGGAGCACAATGACTTAGTGATTAAAGAATCTGAGTTTGTTAGCTGAGAAGCTGAAAGCCTGGTTTCAAGACCCAAGCACTGCATGACAGAGTGAGCTCCTGTTACTTGCTCCAGCTTCTGCCCACCTAGCAATTTGAAAGCATGCAAATGTGAGTAGACAAATAGGTACTGCTTTGGTGGGGAGGTAATAGCATTCTACCATATATGCCTTGGCATATAGTCATGCTGGCCACATGTCCACAATGCTGGGTCCCTCCAACAGAAATAAGCATCAGCACCTTGAATGGGACATGACTGGATAGGGGAAATTTTTACCTTTACATAATGTATCAGTTGAAAGATAGAGTTATAGAAATGAGGTTGTATGGACTAAGTAATCTTCAATTTTTTTTTATAAGAGTTCAGCATGCGCTGAATGACAGTTTGAAAAAGAAGTCAAAGAAGCCAAAGAATAGACATGAAATTTTGGACCATTTTTTTCCCATAATGTAAGCATTACTTTCTATAAAGGAAGCATCTATAAAGCAATTCAAGGTTTGAAACAGCTGTAATACTTTCTACATTGATTTTTCAAATGGTCTTAAGAGAAATATGAAGATTTAAAAATAAGTTTTCTATTAAAGTCAGAAAAATTCTAGAGAGTTAGTCTTAATTGTGTGTTCAAATATCTCCCCTAATTTCCTAAAATTTCTTCCCATGAGGGACAAAAATAATTTATATTATTCTACTTCACCCTCACAGCACTTTAGAATTTGGGGTTTTTTGCGGGTGAGGGGTAAGGATGAGATGGTTCCTCATATTAATACAAGCAATGCCTATATAATACATATTATGCACATTGCTAGGACTACAAGCTGCAGAACATTCTTTGAAAGCAACTCTTTTCACTTTCTTAAGGATAAATATCATAGAGATATTTTGGCACAGTATTTTTAAATACCAGAATAAACAGAGATGTAGATCTATATAAATTGTGAACATAAGTAAATGATAAAATATTTAAACCTGTCCTAATTACCACCCATTGAATCTAAACTGGTAATATTTCATCAATGACTTTGAAAGATTGGCAAAGGTATATAAGGAATGTTTGCAGGTTCACCCTAAACTAATAGAGAAAAGAAAGCATTGTGGCTGCCTGAACACTGAATTAAGGAAACCATAGAGCTGGCATTGATATTACCCATATTCCTATATCTGCTCACCATAGCTCAGCCATATATCTACTGTGACATCTTTAAACTGACAATAAAATTAGCAAATAATTCAGACAGATCCATTGTCAGAGAAACTGACACCTGCTGATTCCTCTTGCCATTTTATCAAAAGGACTCTATTTCTTGCAACTATTCATATATTACAGCAGTTTATATCATAAATTTGCTTAAAAATAAATGGAGAATGGCTCTGGAGTATAACAGATAAAGGAGTTAACTGAAAAGCTGTGAAAAACTTGTGTCACATTGAATTGAGTGAAATGATTCAATACAATGCAATTTTTTTTTTCAATTTGATTCATTTTATTTGATCTGAGCCCTAAAATGCTCCACTGTGCATGCACGAGAAAACCAGAAAATCTGATTTTCCAGATCAAATCAGAAAATAGAATTGATCTTAATTCAGTTTGATTTTATTTCCTCTATTGAACTGTAATAATGAATTAGAATCAAACTGAACTGAATCAGACTGGATATGATTTGTACCTTTCTGTAGGTACGCCCACTATAAAGGTAAGCCCATTATAAAGGGTCAAGATCCTATCTTTATTAAGTCCTTTATTCTGTAATGTTGAACAATTTTTTAAAATGAATTACATAGGTTCATCGTATTTTTGTATTCTAAAGAATCCTTTAGGAAGGCAAGGAGCAGGCAATAAATCTTCCATCTTCTTGTGAACATCCACAGGAAAATGAATGTTATGAATCTGTGTTTCCTACTGATGAAGGCTTAATCATTGATTAAATATTACAATAAATATATCTACATAGTTGAAGAGTAAATTTAACCGTTTGTGAATTGTACCTTTTTAAGAGAAAATCTGTTATTTGTTAACAACAGCAAAAGAGCCTTGGTGGCGCAGCAAGCTGACTGGTATTAAAGTACTTAGCACTTAGCCTCCAGCTGCCTGCAATTAATGCAAGTTCAAATCTCACCAGGCTCAAGGTTGACCAGCCTTCCCTCCTTCCGAGGTAGATAAATTGATAACCCAGATTGTTGGGAGCAATAAGCTGACTTTTTAAAAAAGGCGTTGGGGGGGAGGCTATAAGCCCCAATGAAGCAGACATAAACCTGCATATTGGGACAAAAAGCCCCAATAAAGCAAGCATATATTAAAAAGAATGAAGGCTATTGCTAAGCACATTGAATTGTTCTTAAAGATTGTAAGCCGCCCTGAGTCTCCGGAGAAGAGCGGCATATAAATTGGATTAAAAAAACAACTAGTAAATTAACTTGGCTTACCTTTCTATGTAATCCAAAACAGTGATTTCTAAACCGTTACTTAGTACAAAAGGAAACAGATACATTTAAAAGCAAATACATACCTTACTCAGCTGTTTTGGTTATATTTTCATAATCGGCTCAGTGGGAATGATAAAATTCAATTAATCAGTCATTGTAAACTATATAAATGCTTTAGGAGAGTAAAAGCACGACACGTCTACAACAATGCTGTGCACCTTTCACTTCAGTTGTTAATTCAATTAAATGAATGAATATAGCCTGATCATTATGGTGTTGCTAGACTTTCCCTGGTTATACAGGAGAATTGTATTATTATAAAATAAAATATTATAAAGGAAGCCATAGCTTTCCTTCTCCTTATTTTTATTCATTTAGGTCAAGATAAAATATACATTATAGGAAACATTTGTAAGTTTAAACATGAATTCTGAAAGAGTTCTGTCCATCCACTAGCTAATAAGACACATAAGACAAGAACCACCTCCACCCCAAAATATGTTTGCTCTGTCATCACAATGTTTGTAATTAATATACTGTTGTGAGATATAGACAATGTCATCATGTTGTCTGATTTGAATGATTTAAACTTGAATGACTTGAAGGAAATGTTAGGTTCTTTGAATAAACCACTGGAAATTAATGCAAATTTCAATTTACATTGAAATTAATCAATGTAGTTGTGTTTGACACAACTATTTTCATTATTTTCAAGATACACATCATAGTGAAAAACTATAGTAAGTACATACTTTTGTATACCTTGGTAAAAGTTTCCTGGAGTTGAGAAATGGATGAAGAAATGTTACAACATTCAAATACTGGTGGAAAAAGCATGTGACCAATTATGAAGAATAAAAGTTTATTGAAAGAAATGAAATTGCCATTTTTTAATATGTAGGGAAAAACATACATGTAAACTGAACAGTGAGAACTGAATATTTAAGAAATATGTGTGATAAAATAGTAAGTACCAACAGAAAGAAGACAACATATGTTGCTCAGGGTTGAACTGTTGAATTTCTGGTACTATCTCAGCTTGGTTGCTTTCCAGCAGACATTTCATTACTAAACTACATAACATAACCAAGTGTTTCTGAAAAAAATAAATAAAGGACTTACCTGAGATTTTTATTTAGATTTCTCAATGTCAATATTTCACATGAACAAAGATCAAATTTAAACTTCCTTAATGCTCCAAACAGGTGTTGTTATATTTAGTGGTGGGACAAACATTTGAATTCTTGAATTAAACCTTGCCAAGGTATAAAACCAATCAAAGGGTAACTTGTGGCCTTAGCATTTGTTGAATGGATTAATTGAAATTCCAAAAAGAACTTGAAGCCAAAATACAAGCCAACAATAGTCATAACCTTCATATGAAAATTTCAATTTAGTTAGAAAAAACTTTGGCAGGACCGTAAAAAAGATAAACTTTAACTTTCTGCTATTATACCTCATGGTTTAATTTATTTACTTAATATATATCTTTGCACGGTGTCTTCAGATATGCTTCAGAGAAAGCATATCTGAAGACATCATAAATGCTTACTTTTACACAGTTAGAACTCATATGTTCATGTTTCTATTCATGTATAATTACTTCTTTGGTCAATGTCTAGAAGAAACAGTGCCAGTAATGTGTTTGAAGAGTGTACAAGCTAAATTATTTTAATAGGAACAAAGATTGATTTTGGCTTAATTTCTCCTAAATGTGATTTGTATTATTGAAGTGATAGCCATTGGACCCAGGTCTAGCAGTAAGAATGATTTACAAATAGCCATCTATCCCTGGGAATTACCAATGAAACATATTCATGGATATGAAAATTGAGATCAAGCAAGAACATTCAGAAGTTTTAACCTTTCAGTAAAGTAGTTTTAATATTACCAGCTAATGCAATGAATCCAAACCTAAATCAGAAATATAGTTAAGCAGATGCTGCAAATTTAATGCAAAACCATAAAAACTTATGCAAGTTTTAAACAATCACCTCCACATTCCAATATGTAAAAAATACTTTCATGATGTTTATTATAAAAATATAAAGGTTTCCACTACAAATCATTTTACATTAGTAACAGGCCATCTATATTTGCACAACATAATAAACTAACTGAGTAAGTAATGCTTTGAAATAAATGTTAAAGGTAAATTCAGATTTGTGAGTTCCAATTACATCTATACATCTCGAGTTATTGGATTTTAAAGTACAGCAAAGACTATGTTATATGTTAAAAGAAATAAATAATACACATAAAACAATATTTTAAGATACAAAATCAATTATTACATATTATTTGTAATGACTGTGGTTTATTATTATTTTTTTGATGAAAATAATCAAAGGCAGGTCCTGTACAGGAAGATGGCCACAAAATTTTTATTTCCTCTACTCCACAGTTAAAAATTTTACACTGCTAAGTTTACATATGTACATGGGATAGGGGAAATGGGGGCTATAGAATGCCCTTCAGGAGTACAAAAATTGTAAGAAAGAGAAGACTAAGAGCTTTTTAAAAACCCTCTTAGGAGGAAAAGAAGCAATTCTCCTGAACAAACTATGATACCCATTCCAAGTAATGAGCATAGTCAAAATAATGTTCCCTGGCATTGCTAGATACTGTGATAAAATTAACAGTAGCTAATACTTAAATCTATTTTGAATTTTTTATGAACTCTTTTTTTCTTTTAGAGGACCTGAAAATTGATTCTAGGATAATTTTCCACATGCTACTGTTGAGAGGAACAATTCTATTATTTTTATTTTGCCTTATTTCCTACTGGCTTGAATGTTCGCATTAAGATACATTTTTAAAATAATGAAGTATTCATTCATTATTAGTATTAAAATATTAATTTAATCCAATTCATTTTTTTTCCAGAACTGTTACATCCTTTCAAAACATTTTAAGATGTGGTATATTTTTCAATGCCCCCAGAATATCCTGAAAAATGAAATCGTACTGGAGGGATAGTAAAATTATGAAACGAGCAAAGAAGCTCCATGTAAAACTAATATTTTGCAATGTTACTTTATCCATGTTCAAATAGGATTACACACTATCTTAGATGTCACAGTTTCTGCAAGTTTTGGATTACATTAAAATAATTGTTGCTAATTACTATAAAACAGCTCTATGTTCAAATAGAGCAAAAGGACATGAATAAGATGGGAGTTCATTTAAATAAAATTTCATATCCATATCCATGTGCTGCCTTGTAATAACATCATTATTTGACATATATTGTGACCAGTAATTCAAAGTGAGAAAATAATATTTTCCATGAGATAGCTTCTAGTGTTACTGATCAAAATAAATGGTAGGTAATTGTGGTTTTTTGTGTTTGTGTATGGGTGTTTATGTATGTGTGTGTGCGTGTATGTGTGTGTATGTGTGTTCCATTGAGAAAGATGGAAGAAATTCTGATTAGCACAAGAAGCTAACAAATGGAAGACAATGTTTTTTGGACTCTTTCTACCCAAGAACATCCTAGTCTGGAAGCACCTAGGAGTATCTTTTTTTTTTTAATCCTAGGGCAACATAAGCAAAGAATTCTACTATCAAGTAATCCATTAAATAGTTAAACATCAGATACACTCCAAAACTATCTGAATACTGCAACGTTTAAGTACATGCAATTAAATAGTTCCCCAAGAATATTCCCCATGTGAAATAAGATTGTTATATGGATTGTTCCATGTTAAAAATGTCGTGTGTGAAATTGTCCATATTTGTATCGGATGTATTGTATGATTATGAGCATTCTTGTATGCACATCAATTCCTTTGTAGTGAGATTTTTTATTAGGAATAAAATCACATGAGTTTTACTGATTTTTCCCCCCCTTAAAAATTGTTGACAGCCAAAGTTTAAAGAAATTTGGCATTTGGCAGTCATTAATCCCAGTCAAAACCTATATAAATATAAACAAGAGGAACATTTTTAAAGGAAATAAATATGCATTTTATATATATAAAAAGTTTTGTTTTTAAAGAACATACCCAGGACAATTATCTGTAAAGTATTGCCTTCATTTTCACCCAATTGTCATTCGGATTTACCATCCACAGTCAAAAACAGAATATTGCAAGGATATCATTGCAGATATGGCTAGACAAGTCTGAGGTATTATCCTCGAATATGCTTACAAGAATTAAAGAAATAAAATGCTACGTGCCTATCCTTTCCACATATTAAAAAAAAATACTGTTTAATGCTGTTGACTGTCATTCCAATCACAGTATTACATCCACTGTTTCTTTTGCCTTTTATGATATTCAGTCTATTAACATTTGAATGGCTTAAGGTTACATGGATTTTTTAAACATTTTCTTTTTCTCTTCCAAATGCATTTTATGTTTGAGCAGTCCATTATTACTGTAGGGAAGAACCCCTCCTTCAAGAATAAGAGATATAAAATAAGTTTTTCATTCCTATTTTAAGGCAATTGAACTCAACTTTATGAGTCTTTTAATGGGCTTGAAATTTCACATTTGTTGCAAATTGCCCCATTTTGTTGCAACAGTGCCTTTTAAGTCTCACGATTTTCCACACATTACCAGAACCTTTTCAGTATTTTTTCTCACTTTCTCCAGATGAGTCCTGAATGCCAGCAATTAGTAATTTACACAGGAACAGGGCCATTCTTTGTATGCATTTCCAGAGATTTAATACTGCTAATAATTTTTTTCTGTGGTCCGACAATCGTCACCCCAACTTTCTTCATGTCACTGAAAAATAATAGCAAAAAAGGTTCTCTAAGCTTGTTTTATTTTTAGATAGGAAGTAAGTGACTTGCTTTAACAGACAGACAGACAGACAGACACACACACACACACACACACACACACACACACAAACTGTAAATAGTAAGTATCTTTCCATGAACCTGCTAAATGTTGAGCTAAAATTTAGGATGGAAGATGGAAGGAAACCTATCCAATCTTCTAAAGACTAAACATGTCCAGTTTCATTTATACCAACAAAGAAGTTCTTTTTTCCTAGAAAGGCATTATGGGCATTTCTAAGTTCAAAGAAAACAGCCTTTCTTCTTTGTTGGTGTAAATGTAAATTAGGCATATTTTAGCTTTTAGAAGACTCAAATTGAATATCTATAGAGAAGCCATCTAGAAAAAGATGAAGATACACTTCTACTGTTTCAAAGTGTAGGCTATGGGCCGATGGATTCTAGGTTATTAAAAATAATAATTCAGCAATGAAATCAATTATCAAGAAAGGCGATGAGCTCTTTTGCAATAGAAAAGTTAAAAGACAGGCTGGACTGTGAGTGATATGTTAACTTGGCTTCCTAAACTAATGATGAGGTTGGACTTGGTAGGCAAAATAAACCTCTCCAGTCCTAAATATCATAAATACTTTAAAAGCTGTGGTAATTGTAATATTTGTAAAGAAATTTCAGATCTTGCATGACTTGACAGTTATGGTAAAAGAGTATGACTTGACAGGAATGCAGCTGCCCTGGATATCAATGGCTACTGTGTGTTCTGTTATTATGTGGATTTTTAGCACAAGGTTTGCTTATAATAACTATTAGCATGTGGGTGTTTGTTTGAAGTGAATGAATGACTCAACTGTCACCAGGTTTCAGGCATGAAAATTATTTAATCCTTATGATATCTACGTACCCTAAGTTAGAAATATTAGTACTGTAATAAAATACATATTTGCAAGATGTCAAAGTGAACACAACAATATTGGAAAAAGATATTGAAAATACCAAAAGTGTCATATTTAAAATACATTTAGAACCCCAATGCATCAAATTCATAACTTACATAAATCAAAATTTCCAATCAGAATTTAATGGTATGGTATTCATACCTGGTACCACAGATATGCAATTCCAATGGTTACTAGCAGGTTGTAGATTTTGAAGACACTACAATTTGGGAAATTTTTGTTTCAATCTCCAGTAAACCAGGAGCCCCATGGCACCAAGAGCTGTGGCGGTGCAGCGAGTTGAGTGCTGTATGTAGTACTTGGCTGCGAGCTGCCTGCAATTTGGCAGGTCAAATTTCACCAGGCTCAAGGTTAACTCAGCCTTCCATCCTTCCAAGGTGGGTAAAATGACCTAGATTGTTGGAGGCAATAGGCTGACTCTGTAAACCTCTTAGGGAGGGCTGTAAAAGCCCTGATAAGTGGTATATAAATCAAATGCTATTGCTATTTGAAGGGCTTGGGGAAGAGTAAGTGGAGATGAATAACATTTGTAGATTTTACTGGAGTCCTTGATGAAAATGTTTAACTACAGAGAATATCGTTCAGGTCTTCCCACGGTGTTTCTTTTATTTTGGGATTTAAGGATGATCTGGATTTTAGTAAAGTTTTTTTCCTTGAGATCCCTTTTCATCTCCAAAATTAGACTTCATCACTGAACGTCTATAAAATGTGGACTTCTCAGATACCTTTCTAATGACCATGAGATTACAGTCTTAAATTTGGGAAACTGCAAGAGAATTGAAAAATATGCAATAATATATCTTTAATAAAACTCTTACTCTGAGGAAATATTGGCTATTGTATCACATGAACTGTATTCCACTCCTGTGAATATGTCTTTGCATTGCCCTATCCGAATACCATTGAGCCAGTCACCTGTTGAGCGGAAAGGTGAAATTTCAATTCTACTTTGGTCCAGTAGGAGGTTTGATGGCCTGGAATAAAATGAAAGTAATAGTAAGACAACAGAAATAAGCCAAGATTCATCTTCAGGCTAAATTTATTGTTACTCTCCATGGGTGAGTACATGTACACAGCTGTCAAGGCAGAAGATATGTTGTTTCTTATTGATTAAATGCAAAAAATTAGAAGTTTCAGATTCTTTTAGACAAATTTTAACTGGTCGAAATATTGCAATAATGGTTTTGTCACATTATACCAAATTACAGTGTTGCTATAGAAGTTATGTTTATTATCAGTTTGTTGCTATATGCAAGTCAAGGTATTGTTTATTTTCCATAAAGTCCTGTAAAGCTTAGGGCCTAGTATTTAGAAGTGGCCCATCCTAATAATCATATAAGCCAAATATATGGAAATCACCTGTTGAAAGTCTTTCCTATTAGGAGACAATCTGCAATGATATTCTCTGAAAGGAAAGAATGAACTATTCTTCAGGCTTATACTTGGCTTTCCAATTCTATTTCCTATTCAGAAATGATTCCATTATGTTTGCTTTTATTAAATTGTTTTTTGTAACTCTCGTTGTCATTGGTATATTTAATACCTTCTTCCTTCCTTAAAATTTATCAAATTTACAATTTGAGGGAGATCTCTTAAGCCATCATCTAAAACTTTTGTAGGTTATGAGCAGATCTGTGGTTATATTTTGTGCATTTCTAAAAATCTGTACTTTAATGAAATTCCTTAAACATTTTTAATATTTGTTTTTATGGATGACACATAACATAATTTTCTATTTCATACTGCCTCCTGTGTCAGACTTTTTTTCCAACTATCGCATTTGACAAAAAGTTTCTAGCTGAATTTGCTCAAAATTGTCCTCAATACTATAAGATTTCTTAAACAACAACAGCAAACCAATGAAAGAAATTCAACATGAGTGGATTTTCAGCAATGATGTTGCTGAAAGAAGACACAGGTCAGACTAGCTTCTTATTTTTATTTTCTTTCCTTATATAATGCATTCAACAAACTTGTGTCAAAATTGTTGACTCTGATCTGAATTTTGCCACTCCAGCCAACAGATGTAGTGCTGACACTACTGGAAGAAATTGTCTGTGAACATGACCACTAACAACATGTTATAGTGGAGGTAGATGATCCTTTCTACATCCCACATGCAACATTTATAAAGTGAATCTTACAACTCTTTATTCAAAATCTATCATGACAGGTTTCAAACTTTAGCCTACCTGTCTCATTTCACCTAATGATAGGGCTAACCTTATTCCAAATTCCATAATTTCTCCCACTGAATACCCCTTGTCCCTTCATACAGTTATAGAGCTATTAAAAAATATTGGATGGCACAGGAAAGATTGCATGTTTTACACAATAATCAGCATATTTCATGTTTCTCTTTCTTTCTTTTAAGGGGTGGAAATTAATTGGGAATTTGTGGATTATACTAATTATAATTTTGCTGCTGCTGCTGCTGCTGATGATGATTACATGAATATGGAAAATACTGTTTCAAGAATACCATTAATAGCATAATATATGAATTATATTATATTAACCACTGTGGTAAAAACTAGAATGTGCCCAGTTATGTAAACACCTATTTAATATGAGCTGATGTTTAGAGTTTTGTTTTGAATGGCTTGTGACTATTAAATAGCTGAGGCTAAAGTAAGCTTTGAGTAGATGTGCAGTTCTTCAGGACCACAAATTGAGATATGTCTGTGGATTTCTTCCAGTTTTTCTAAAGAAATTTCATATTAATCATATCAAAATGCCTAGCTAGCTCCTGTTTATCTCATGAAAATGACACTTTTAATATCAGGTTAACCTGAGAAACGTGCAGAACCCAAGGTGTATATAAAGTGTGAGAAACTGTAGTTAACCAATTCTGCTTCATTTTTTTTTTAAAAGATGCATTAATTTAAGCAGCTACAAAAAGAACAAAAGAACAAAACAAGAAAAAAAGTACAAAAAATAAGCAGGATAATAACAATGTGCAAAAACTAAATATTTTTTAAAATGTTTACTGATATAAAGAACTAAAATATTAACTAATTTTAATTCAAATAATCACAATATTTTGTAGGATGTTTCAACAAAGCCAACAGTCTACTTTCTTCCTTGGAGAGGACATCTGGACAGTTTATCAATGAACAGGAATTTGTTTCTTGCTGTGAGCAGTCTGTGATCTCCTCATGAGCACCAAGGGAATGCAAAGCTCTCAGAGCATCTGCATTTACTAGCTTCTAGCTCCCCCTCCCTTTGACCCAGCTCCTAGACAACAGGTCTAAACATGAAATTTATGGGCTGTGTTATATGCACCATAAGCTCACACTTTTACTAGACAAATTAGATAGACTGAATGCCGTACAGCTGTAAATGATATCCTGCAGGGTTCCACCTGATCTTTCACAGCTTTTCATAAATCAGGTCCTACTAGCGTCAGACTGCAGCCATTAAAAAGAAATCATGGAAATTACATGTTTGCTTACTAGAAGTGCACGAATTTTACCCAATATATTTCTCCAGTTCTAGTTTTGCCTTTGCTTTCTCCCACTTACTAGATTCTTAAATTGTTCTCCCTAGGGTGGTGCACACATATCAAGATTTTTTTTGTATAATTGCTATTGAACAGAACACTAAGCATAGCAGGCTGCATATGGTGTCCATAAATAAAAGGACAGCAGTCTACTCAACACTGACATTCCAGGGTATATGTTCAACCAACAGTCTCTTGCAATGGGCTTTTATGCACCAACCTGTTATGTTAACAGCTGGAACTAACCTTGTTCTTCTGCAGGAGAGCCCTGGTTTGCTGCCATTAAGATCGATGTTGCCACATTGCAAAGAATTTTCTGTCTTACAATATCATGTCTCGAAACAAACATATACATAGTAATGCTTTGCCTCCCACTGATATAAATCACTGTTCTGAGAGCATCAGCTGCTCAGTGATAAAAAAGATATCTCTATTTCTAACTGCTACTATCAAACCTTGCTTGCACTGCAGAGGCACCATTATGCTACTAATAAAACTTAATTTGATTTGATTTATTTGATTTGTTATGGCTGCCTATTCCAGAAGACTTTGGGCAGTTTACCAAATCTAGAAAAAAATAAATAAAAGCAATTTGAAAAGGTTGAAACCCACATAAGTAAGCATTGCTCAACTAGAGCAATAAAGTGTATAAAATAAAAGAGGGGACCAAGCATAAGAATTTCATAAATCACAGGTCAAAGTCTAAAGCATCGGTGGTGTAGTGGATTAAAGTGCTGTTAAGTAGCCCTTAGCTGACAGCTGCCTGCAATTAAGGCGAGTACAAATCTCACCAGGCTCAAGGTTGACTCAGCCTTCCATCCTTCAGGTAAACTGAGGACCCAGATTGTTGGGGGCATTAAGCTGACTTTGTAAACTACCACTTAGGGAGGGCCGACTGCCCTATTAAGCAGGTATAAACAAAGGCTAATGTTTCAAGAGGTTGTAAGTTGCCCTAAGTCTCCGGAGAAGGGCGGCATCTAAATGGAATTTTTTAAAAAAGTCTGTGAACAAAGTCAAGTCTTAAGACTTTTGCAGAACTCTAGGACAGAGGCTGCCCTTCATATATCTGGATGGATGCTATTCCAGAAGGTAGGATCCACGAGAGAGGCTGGATAAGGTTCTAGAGGGGCTCCTGGATTTATTTTTATTATCTTATTGACAGTTTACTTCAGTCTCATTCTAGAAAGAAATTATAACCATGGTAGTACATGGAAATAATCCAAAACAGTATTGTCTCATCATACTTTTCATTAGGTCCAACCAACAGAACAGAAAAAGTGTGCAAATTTTTGAATACCTTCATTCAGAATCAAGCAGGTATCATCCAAAATAGGAAAAGGTAAGAACTTATCTTTTCTGTTATACTGCAGTTATACAGCTATTCTTTAACTCTACTCAAACCATGTGTCAGGCACACAAAACCAAAAGCTGGGATAGAGTTCAAAAGTACTATGAATTTATTTCATGGTACCTATACCCAAAAATCAAATCTAGTAATAGTTAAGGGAAGTTGGCATTATATAAGAGCAAATTGAATTCACTAATGTCTGGATTTAGGTCTCTTCTGGGTTCATATAGATTCCAAATTGATGATACATTTGACCTGCCCTCATTCTGAGGCTGGGCATTTCCTGTACTAGGCTGGTATTAAAATAAACTCCAGGACTAGAATTCTAGAAAAAGTACAAGATTTCTTTACTGTCTGTAGGCTTAAGGAAATAGTTTTTTTCTTTCTAATATTAATTTTGTTGCCAAATGAACTTACTGATGTTTCATATACTATCAGGAATAATGAAAATTAAAGACACACTAAGGGAGCATTGCAAATTGTTTTTTTTATTTTATTCCATTTATATGATGCCCTTCTCAGGGCAGCTTACAACCTTTTGAAACTGTTAAGTATTTGAATAGTTTTGGTGGTAAATCCCCGCAAGTTCATTGGTTAATGGGCTGGTCCCAACAGTACTTAAAGGACCAAGTTTCCCCAGCCAGTTGCTGGGACCTCACTATGAAATAAAGAGCTGTTGCATTGAATCACTCTTGGCTTTCCAAGTCCTCATTCCCACGCCTGATCTTCGGATCTAACACTGGCGACGAGGATGGGATACTGAGGCACGAGCCAGCACAA
>JANHFR010004255.1:287545-307368 GCA_032468015.1 Mimophis mahfalensis
ATGTATTTGGGTATAGTTGTTTATTACTATTTGAGACAGAGAATAGGGAGATATACACAATTATAGGTTTATAATACTTTGTAATTAAAGGTTACTTAGCCTGGGATGAATGAGACAAAAAATTAGGGGTAGTACTATACCCCCCAGTCTTATCCAATGTCCTTTTTTCTTGTTGTCTATAGTGTTTATGTGTTTTTCTAATGGATGCACTTTTCAGCACTTTGTAACAATATTTTTGTTGTTTTTAACTAAAACTTTTCTAATAATTTTTTCTAATAATTCTAATAAGATTTATCAGAAAAAAAAGAATATATTTATATTCTATTATATTCTATCCCTGTTTCTGCTTATTGATGTGCCCTATATGGTGGAAAAGATTTAGAAGACTAAAACCACATAGGACACTCATATGGTAATTCTCAGAGCAGTAACCCCAGACTCTCTTCGTCAAAAACAAATCTCCCTTTCTGCTGTATGTTTACTTACCTCCAAGCAAGCACCCTGCAGCCAAACACTGGACAGAAGATATATGATGGACATTAGATCCAAGTTTGTTCACAGGGGCACAAGTAGATTGAGGGGCATTATTTCAGAACATAATTATTACTGATTCTTTTTTTTTACTGTATTTTACTACATTGTTGTATTTACTAATTTTATTCTAAACCTTTTGCCAGATTTTTTAATGAAATGCACAGAAACATAGTCCTATTTATGGAAATAATGAAAATGCAGTCCATTTGTCAAACTCTTCAATCCCATAATTGCGCAAAGATCCATACAAATTTCAAAGAAGAATGGAGACATGGTTTAAATCAGGGAACAAATACATCTTCAGTAATGTAGTATTAATACTACATTTTCTATTCTATTAACACTTGGAAAAAATCAATTATTAACCAAAGATTTATGCAAGCTGCCAATCAGAAATTATTCTGCCTAACTGGATGAAAATATATACCATCACTGAAATAGGAAGAAGACTTATTGGTCTATAGACCTATCTGAACTGTACCACCTATCCATCATGGTGTTTGGGACTATAAGGTATATAATGTCAGTTTGGGGAGCATAATTGATAGTTTAGCAGGATAAAAACAGTAGCATCTGATACTCGGCAATAGATAACACATTTTTATTAGATTTTAACAAAATAGAAACTAATGGATGATACGAAATAGTAAATGCCTAAGCTGTCATGTGTTTTCTACAAAAATCCAGAACAAATTGATCTAACTGATCAAAAATCCAGAACAAACTGGCATCTAAATTGATGCCAGTTTTGTAACATAAACAGATAGTATAATTTGTACACCCACATATTCCTTAAAATTTCAAAACAACAACAACCCTATTTTAAATTTTTACAATTTTATTTTGCAATACAGGTAGTTCTCAACTTATAACTATTCATTTCGTGAGCATTCAAAGTTACAATGGCACTAAAAAAGGTGACTTAGGACCTTTTTCCATATTTTCACTCTTTGGAGGAACCCCGCCTGCCCCATGGTCACATAATGGAAATCTGGATACTTGGCAAGTGGTTCATATTTATGATGGTTGCAGGCTTGCTGGATAATGTGATGACCTTTTGTGACCTTCTGACAAGTAAAATCAGTAATGGGGAAGCCAGATTCACTTAACAGCTGTGCTACTTTTCAGCAACTGCAGTGATTCAAATGTGGCAAGAAGGTCATAAAATGGGACAATTGACTTAAAAAATTTTTCACTTAGCAACATAAATTTTGAGTTTAATTTTGATTGAAAGTTGAGGACTGCCTGTGAAACTGATAAATCCACCAGGCATGAAGGAAAAATGAATATAATTGGTATTTTCAATGAATATTCACATAAAATTAGTGATGATCACAATCTACAAAGAAAACAGAAAAGGATGAGCAGAAAAGCTAGGCTTTTATAATATCAAAGGATTTAATTTTCTTCATTTCTATTATCAGAATTAATTACTTATATTACCTCCATAATTTACACTAGGTATCACTGGCATGAAGTTTTGATTAATATCTGATTTTAGTAATAAAATATCATTTAACAAAATGATATTTTACATTTCTCACTTGGTATGGAAGTTATTTACGTTGTTGGTAATAACATCACCTCACAACTGAAAATTTTCTCCTATTGATTTTAGTAGTCCTTCCTTTAAGAGTAAAGAATCTAAATCAATCTAGACAGTTTCTCACAATCTAAAACTAGAAAGGAAACAGTACCATGCAACAATGATACACAAGCTCTGCCAGAAGAATAATTTTATCATGAATACACACACTTGCTAAATATATGGGATTGTTCATATTCCCTGTATTCAATTAATGTTATGTGTTCTTAATTTGACTTAACCAAATTCATGGTCCTTACTATTTCTTTGTCCTAAAAATACTTAATGCAGATTTAGTCAACATTTGGCTTACAACTTTTGCAATAGGAAATAATATATTGGCTAATAAGATCAGCCCTAAGGGATGATACCATGGCCTTCTATTTGTGTGAGATCTCTTCAGATACTTTAAGAGTATTAGATTAGTGTCCTCCACATAATAAAACAAAATTGCACAATAAAATCTTGTATCTCCCATGATGAGGTACTCTGAGACTTTACACTTCCAAAAGAATCTCTCATGGTGGATATGTCATAAAAAAATTCAAATTAAATAAATTCAATCCATTGGAAATGGAAATAGCAACTAACTGTAGTAGATAATTAGACAATTGCAAGGAGAAATCAGCATAATATTAGAAGGTTAAGCTTTCACACTGAAAAAGTCCAAAGGCCTATTGGAAAAGAACAAGGAGAAGAAATGAGACTAGTGTTTATTATGTGGCCATTTTAAAGCCAGAAAGAAGCCCAGCTGTTGTGGATAGGGCAAAAGAAAAGTACAATGCTGTATATCTATTAATCCTACAGTTACAGGGAATGTCAGAACCAGAAACCAAGACAAACTTAACAATGTTAGAACAGACATGTCAAGACTGAACATTGACATTCTGGGAGTCAGTGAACTGAAATGAACTGAAACTTCATTTCACATCAAAGAAACATCAGATCTTCTGTTGTACACTAGAAAACCACAGAAGAAATGGGATTGCCATAATTGTTAACAAACTTAGTGTCAAAGCCAGTGTTTCAATATATACCCCAAATGAAAATCTGTTCTTTCTTTGATTTAAGCCAATCATTTTGTGGCAATTTAAGTCTATGCTGTAACAGTAGAGGCAAAGGAAGCTACGGCTGAACAATTTTGTGGTGATTTGCAATAGTTTGTCCACACTTTTAAAATTGTCAGATTAATTATAGGAAAACAAAATATTAAATTTGGAAGCACAATAAAATCTGGAATAATGGGGAAATTTGATCTTGGTATATAAAATTAAGTAGAAGAGAGACTAATGGCATTCTGCCAAGAAAATTTAAATACCTTGTTGAATATCTTCTTTAAACAAACTTAATGATGACTTTCCTTATGGATATTGCTGGATGGAAAAAATCAGAATTGACTACACATTGTATAAACAAAGAAAAACAGAGCCACTCAGCCAACAAAAACAAGATCAAGTGCTGAATGTGGCAGAGATCAAAAGTTCTTTGCAAAATTATCATTTAAACAAAATAATAAATAAAGCCAAATAATCAACCCAAAACTTACAGTATCAACAATATTTCATATTATTTTGAAATGGTTTAAGGGATTATATCTGACAGAGTGTCTGAAGAATTCTAAAAAGAAATTTATGATATAATTAATGAAGAATCAAACAAAAATATCTGAAATAAAAATAATAAATGAGTCTCTGTTGATACATTGAAAATAGCTGAAGAAATACTGAATGCTGGAGGCAACAGAAAATTGTAAACCTAACACAGGATCAAGAAAAATGGAGGCGGGAGTTATACTGCATGCACATAAGCAGTGAACAGAAAATGAGGATAGTAATCAAAAAGAAAAGACATGGCATTTAAGTAAAATATAAGTATCAAGAACATTTTGAGAAAAAATGGAGATCATAGAAATATGTAAAACTGTATCATCAATATCGCCCTCTCTAAGAAAACAAAGGAAGAAATTGCCAAATATAAAGGTTTGATCATTAAACCATAGACAGTCATAATAGGAGATGAAATTTTATAAGCTTTAGAACATATTGCTAACAACAAAGCTGCATAAATTGATTAAATACCAGATGTATTCTCTAAAAGCTTGCAAGTTAATGCAGTTAAAATGCTATAAGCAGTGCCAAAGAACTGGAAAAGATTAGTTTATAATCCTGTAATTTAAATTGCAGTGCTAAATTATGTTCAAACTACCAAATAATTGCACTTATTCTATTTATATAAAATGTATGTGTGTGTGTATGTTCAAGCATAATGGAATGGCTTGAGCATAATGGAATGGCTTGAGCAATTTCAACCAAACTTGGATCACAGAAGACTTACTCTCTGGAAACCAATACTGTGGGAGTAAGACACTCCTAACACCCCTCGGGGTGTGTGTTCTGTGAAGATACAGCCTACAGCACAGTGGAGATTCCATGGAAATGGCTTCACAGTACTTCACAAAGGAGTGTTTGTAACCGGGCTTGCCTGCAGCCCTATGAGACTGACACGACGTACATCACACAGATTATATACAAGACAACATTACTTGATGCTTCTAGGGGTACAGGGAAAACATTTTAACTAATTTAATTGTTGCCAAAATCAGGGCTCAGGGAGAAGTTGCTCTTGCCATCGCCTCTTCAGGAATTGGGGAGAGATTAATGGAAAGAGGGAGGACAGCCCATTCTGCACTTACATTGTCACTTCACATCAGCATTCCTGTCTAATAAAGGATTGGGATAAATAAATACCTGGGCAACGCTGGATATAGTCTCATATAAAACAGTACTTAGAATTAGAATTGGCAGACACGCAAGCTGAATTCAGAAAAGACAAAATTAAATGCTGCATTGGTAATACCAATGGATAATGGGAAAGGCAATGGAATTTCAGAAGAATGTCTATTTTTGCTTTATTAATTTTATTAAAGTTGTCCTTCAACTGTGCAGATTATCACGAAGTGTACTTACCCTAAATCATGGGTTATTTTGATCAACTGAAACACAATAAGAACCAATGAAATGGTTTGGAACTGTCCAAATGTATACGTTTAATTCATGTAACTACTATTGTGCAACAGCCAATGGAAATAGGAGGACAAAAGAAAACATAGATTTTATGTTCCTAAATTCAAAAATTCTTGATGACTTGGCTATGAATAAAGAAACATTTGTTACCTAGGAGAAAATATATCATAGATCAAATCTTCCTCCCAAGCCTGAGGCTTTACACTAATAATGAAGCTAAAGCAATGACTGAAGATCTTAATGCTTGGGGTGGGGCGGGAATTAAGATAACTAAAAGAATAGTTAAAGTAATACTCTCACCAATGAAATATGAAACAATAATTCAAAAATGTAATTATTAACAGACATTCCTGAAGAAATAGCAATCCAATGACTTGAGTAGCAAACACAAATTTCATTCCATGGACAATTTTTTCTCTTACAAATGCTAAATGTACCCCTTGATCAGCCTTCTTAAAACTTACTTTACAGTATATTAACCATACTATTCTTCCAATCTGTTCAAATTTATCATGTTCCCCTTAAAGTCAGAACTTGGCACATATTTGAGGTGCCAAGATGGTAATGAAGTAGAAAACTACTTCCCATGATTTAGAAACCATGCTTATATTGATGGAGGTGGAAATTAGGTTTGCTTTTTTTTTTTGGTAATATCATCGCTGACTCAGTAGAATCTACTGATAATCAGCTATAAGATCCCTGCCTTCCACATAACTACCATTCTATTTGCTTGAAAATTAAACAAAACAATAAAAGGTACATTGAAGGTTGAGTGAAGGAAGATGTTAGGCACAGGGAGGACGGGTACTGCAAGTCCTATCATTCTTTTATAATGTCAAAATGATCATTTCTGTACTCACCTGCTTGATTAGTTGTAATGCTGACTGCAGCAAATTGTCTTGGGGAGGTACTTAAATCAGATACTCCATTAACAGCATCTATCTCAAAAGTGTAATTTGTATGAGCCAAGAGATCCACTACAGTCACAGTGGTATTGGAGAGTCCCATCTGACGAGGAAGAAATCTTACTATATTGCTACATGGTTCACAGAGCTTGCTGGTTCCTCCACATTTCTTGCATACAATGTTGAAAGTGACATCCTTCCTTCCCCCTGTGTCCAAAGGCCAGCTCCAATCTAGGATAACTGAGGTTTCATTGATATTAGAAATAACATTTCTGGGAGCAGAAGGTGGTCCTATGTGGAAAGATAATGAAAATAAAGTAAGCATCCTGTTTGAATTTTGCTCAAGAAATAAAGGCACCCAAGCATGCATCTAACAGTTGTCACTTACATGTGGTTTTATGATTTATCTTACATCTCTTAAGACGAGGTGGGAACTGTGGCCCCTTTATGACTTGTGGACTTCAACTCCCAGAATTCCTGAGCCAGAATAGTTGGCTGAGGAATTCTGGGATTTAAAGTGCACAAGTTATAAAAGGCCATAGTTTCACATCAGTCCTAAAGAAAGATTATATATTATATATCCTCTTACATACTTTAAGAGATAACAACCAATTTTGTAACACATATATTCTAATGTCTAGCTTTAATCACTCTTTCCAAATAAACCAATATCCAGGTTATTATTATGAATAAATTCAGCAGCACTGAAAGGAAATAAAAACATTATTTATAGCCATATAAAGCACTTTATTAAGAAATTAACCAAACCAGTAAGAGTATGCACTGCCTTAATGCTGTATTTTCATTATCCAGCTAATGCAATGTGCCATAGCAACTGAGGAAATAGAGACCACATATTCAGGCCTATGAAGTATCAAAGTTGGGATGAGAGTCAGTCCTATTTTACTAGTTGCCATTATGGGTTAAGTGACTACCAACAAGCTGTTTGTGTGCTTGTAGACCATGGGAAGGAGTGGACCAATAAAATGCATATGGCACCACTGCTTCAATTCAGTAATAAAAAAAGTATGGTTTTTTCACTGATTTGATTCAGCGGTGGAATCAGTCAAACCATGTGACTCCAATCATCTACCAAAGCTTTGTACAGTCTTAATAAAAAGCAGCCCTTAAGTCTAGGTACTCAGGGTTTTACTATGTAGCCTAGGCTCAATGTTAGTCTTCTACAACAGACAACCGTACGTCTGAATTCCCACAATGAGTGAATGAGAATTGTCACACCCAGAAATAGGGATAATTAACCATTTATATGATTGGAAGTAATTCTAATATAACATTGTACTAAAATTAACATTATGCTACTGTGCATAATGATAACGCAATAAAAAGTAGTAAGAGTGGTGGTGTATTATACAAACACAATGTAAAGTGTTATAATAAAATTGTGCCTTTTTCAATTTTTTAAACTATAAAAAAACTAAAGTAGAAAAACAGGGTAAATGTCCATATTATTGTTTATATCACAAAGAAATTGTATCTGGGCCTCTCTGATCCTACATTACTGTTTTTCAGGCCCTGGATTTACCTGCTTCTACTCATGGTTCCTGGTTATTAGAAATTGGCACAAGTCTGGTATCTCACTTTTAACTTGTTTAGCTGAATTGGTATGAACTTTCATTTATCCCACCTCCAGATTCCTGAGTTCAAGTCTTTGGTTTGTCTCCTTCCCTCTTTCTCTCTTCATAATAGAATGCAACCTTTGTCTTCCAGGAGTTTGCATTTTTGTGTTTAAAAATTATTCTTCATTCCTTTTCCCAAACCAGCAACCATGACAGTATCTAATTATGTTTAATCTGGAAACACTAATGTTGAAATACTCCAAAATGCCTAGATCAGGGATGTCAAACTCAATACCCAGGGCACAGATCTACAAGCTTATATCTGGCCTGCAGGTCCCCCCTGGAAATAATAATGGACTGGCCCGGGGCCACTTTGCCAGAAAAAAGGGAGCTTGGAAGGCTGTGCACAGCTCCCCGAGCTCCATTTTCTCTGGCAGAGTGCTCGGGCCATCACAGGAACCCTTCGATACAAGTGATATCATGCTGGACAAACCCATCCTGGCCCTGCTAAGGTTAAACACAACCCTGATGTGGCCCTCAATAAAATTGAATTTGACACCCCTGGCCTAGATGACCAACAAAATGTAAGGACAGGTTTCAGGGTCATCATAATGAGGTTACTCACTTGTGCAAGCCATTGATGGAACATCTCCTTCAGATCGAAAGAAATTCTTCTCACACTTGCAGTTTGTAGAACCTTCCACATTTGTTGAACTATGAGGTGGGCATTTGGCGCATTTAACATTACCAGCAAAGGCTTTATAAAAACCTGGTCGGCAAGCTGTAAAAGAATAGTACTTGCTTACAATTTTTCATATTAAAGTTTCATTATTCTTTGCCAGTCAGGAAAAAGGTTTTCCACCTGAAAACTAAAAGTCAATATTGAAACAGCATATATGACAAAAAAGGTAATTGTCTTGGTCTTAGTGCATCAAAGTATATTTACTTTATGCCTTTGCCTAACTCTAAGCAAAGTATATTAATTCTAAACCATATTCTGTAGAATTGGTAAAAATCATGGCCTTAATTTAAACCTTCCTTTATTCCTTTCTCTTTTTTTCTTAATCGATTCTGGTTTCATATTTTATTTACATTCACATGCTTTGCATGCATAAAAGTCATAGTTTTATCTTGGACACTTTCAATCTCATTAATCTTTGCCATTTTCCAGGATGGCTAGGAATTATTGTCTAAATCAGTATAAACACTCTTGCTACAATACTGACTTAGAACTTTGCATAAAGCAGGTATTCATGTTAGGAATATAACAGGTACAGAGTATGCAATTTTCTTTTCCAATTTCTTTTCCAATTTCCAATTCCAAATTTCTTTTCTTTTCCAATTTCACGGCTGATTTTTGTTTTTTTTGCATTTTGAGATAGAGACACACACCGAGTTTGGCTGATGCTGGTTCGCACCAGTTCGGATGAACCAGTAGTTAAGATTCTGCACAGTTCAGCAAACTGGCAAAACCCACCACTGTCTGGCCCTGCCCCCAGTCATTTTTTGGCCTGTTTTCCGGGCCATTTTGGTGTAGTTTTCAGGCTGGTTTTTGGGAAGTTTTCAGGCCATTTTGGGGCCATTTTTTTTGGCCCAAAATGGCTCAAAACCCAGCCTGAAAAAACAGCCAAAACAAGCTGAAAAATGAGCAGGGGTGGGGCCAGCCAGTGGTGGAATTAGCCCCAACTGACTGAATCCTACCTCTGCCTCTGAGGCAAGTGGCCAGGAGATGGGGCTGGGTGTGATGAGTGATGCCACCCACCCAGTCACATGACCAACCAGCCACACCTACCCAGCCCAAGAATGGATTAAGTTATTCCAATCCTACCACTGCATATACAAGTTGAAATTATCATAGTTTTTAAAAAATGGAAGTCTCATATATTCGCAGGCTCACTTAGCAATCTGCATATCTATGACTATTATTATTTTGATCCTTGTTCTGTCTATAAATAACTAAAGTTATTTTGTCACTAAACTTACCCAAGCCTATTTTATTTTATAAGAAAAATTATTACTTCCAAAATAAAATATGGATTATATTTGTAATGCTATCCCAGAAACCTAAAGCACAAATATGTCCTAGCTTGCAGCCTTTCAAATTTGCTATGTATAGCTTGTCAACCATTTGAATAAAGCAGACTAGCTTGTTTTAGGCCCAATTCAACAAACCAAGCAAACACATAACAGTATCTACATACATAGGTGTTTAAACTGAAAAATAGCATTTTCATTTGTTGAATATTGACATTTGAGAACACTCAGTCATTCTCCATTTCTGTGATGAGAAAGTTAAAACAATGTGAACCAAAAGCGAAATGAGGTGGGAAAAAGATATAATTTTTAACTAGGGAATATGATACTTAATACTGATAATAATTGCACCATTACTAAATAATGTGTCCAATTGCGGAGAAAAACTAATTCTATAGTTTCAGAATTGCTTTGATTTTTATGTTCTGTAGTGCTCCTTGAGCATGAATTCAACTCTCTACCAAAGTCTAATGTTTGCTGATGACCCAGAATACTTTGGTTTTATCTTAGTATATGTAAGCAAGCCATAACAAAATGTGAATAATGAAATGTTCATATAATTCTGAAAATAAGCAAAAGCACAATGAGCTTTTTCTGGTCAAAATTAAATTATCTCTCAGTATATGATTCTTGCACTTACAGACGCTGCTGCGGATAGTGTCTTAGCTTGTATAATCTGTTAGTGACAAACTCCAGGAGGTGGTGTTTCATTAACATTGGCATGTTCCTTTAGTCTTTTTCATTGCCCAGACTGAGTCAAAACCATCTCACATCATGTTAATACAAAGTGAAAAGTGAGAATGACATAATCTGCAAGTAACTGCAAGCCACTACACTTCATTAGAATACAGTATTTATAATGGGTAAATCTTGGGGATGGGCATACAGCCACAGTGACTGGACATCTGCCATTACTTCTTCTCAAATGACCATAAACTCTCTTTTATTTATTAACCGAATTACCTATCATGAGATAACAGGTAATTTTACTGGCCTTTTTGAGTTGCCTCTCACACTAATTCTTCAACACTAAAAAGGAAGAAAAAGACTTTTCCCATCAAAATCATTTTTCTGATCTACAAAATATATTTAAACACATACAGAACACACACCCTTTGTTTAGTGTCTCTTAAAGACTAATAAATATATTAAAATAGGGATATTTCTGGAAAGAAAGAGTACCCACATTAATGCTAATCTTAAACACTACAGGCTTAAACCTTCATTATCCCAAAGTTTTCTGCACTATTAAAAGAAGTAAGTCATGGCCTTTTCAACTGTGGCCTACTCAGACTGTAACTCCAGCCAAGCACCTTCAAGTTTAGCCCAATTTGTGGTTTTAGTGGGCAACAAAATCCTTTTTACCCTATCAGCCTTAAATGTTAGCATTTTACGTAAACTTGATTTATATTAGTCTGTGTTAAAATTTCCACAGGGTTGAAGTTGCTTTCTCCTCAAACATGAAGGAAATTTGTTTTGTATAATCTTACATGGTCCTGAGAACTCTTCTGACAATTGAAAGTGTCACAATAATAATTGTACATTTATGAATGCCCACCTAAAAAATATTATGGACAGAAACAGAATGTAAGAACCAGGACGCCAAGAGATTGTGGTTAATGAAGACAAGGAAAGTACATAATAAGAAACATCTCTATAAAGCCAGATTAGTCTGCTTATTGTCTCTCGGGGCAAAAACTTTGCAATCTATTTGTGTTTTCTGCATGGCTAAGTTACAGTGCTATAAAGACAGCAATTATGAAGCAAATGAGCTAGTTAGAAGCCTGCTGTCCCAGCAAGACTTAGTGGAAGAGTCTGATTTGTATCTTTTCTCCTCATCCTGTCTGTTTTACAAGTCTTCTGTCTTTGTATGTCAAGTGAAAATAAGATCATTCGGTGCTACAATTCTCAGGAGGGGAAAAAAATAAAGCCATTAATTACATTGTAAATTAAATCCTGGAAAGTGAATGGCGTGAAAAGATGGTCACATTATTCTCTTTTCTGAACATCATGAAGGATGAGGGAAGGATGGTTACCTTTATCATGAAACATATTTCTTTTCAAGAAGAGGGATAATGGATTTACTTATTATCTCTGTTTACAGAGCCATGTTATCTTTCTGCATACTGTATAAAGTATATTTTAGACTCAGTTTCCAAAGAAAAGGACTAAGATGTATGTGTATTGATTTGTATTATCTTTAAAAAAGAACTATGAAATATAGTTTTTGTTTCTGTAGGTTATCCTTGAATTGACACAACTGTTTGAAAATAAAATGGTGTTGACTGAAGGAACTTATGATTGATCCTTAAAGCTACAGCTGTTGAAGTGCCTCATGGTCACATAAACAAAATTCAGGTGCCTAGTAACAAATTCATATTTACAACTAGTTGCAGCAACCTGTGGTCATGTGTTTGCCATTTGTACTCTTCCCTGCCAACTTCCTCTGACCAAAGTCAGTGGAAGCCAGCAAGGAAGGTCACAAGCTGGTAGGCTTTTCTTCATTCACATGTATTGTGCCCTCCTTTGCCCCTTTGTGCACAACCATGTACATCTTATTTTCCTAGCCTCCCTGTGCTTGTACAAACAAGTGCCTGCTTCCCATTCCCTCTTTTCTCAGTCTCAGTCTCCCTTCAATCGCACATACAATGCATGTCCTCCCTTTTACTATGGCTTCCCTCAATCATATGTACCCCACATCTTCTTTTCCTCACCTCCCTGTAATCACAGGCACATGTGAACCTATTCCATGACCTTTTTGAGCTCATGCCATCCAAAGTCTTGTCTTTCCTGTGCAGCCTGCACCAGGCCTTCTAGACTTTCTCCCGATGGGACCCACATGCCCCTTACTTAGGACTCAGCTTCCTGCTTAATGACCCACACATCGTGGGTTACCAGAACAATTGCGACTGCCATTGCTAATTTATGCAATCATGTGACACCACATTAGAAACAGCAAAGTTGGGTCCCAATTGCAATTTCATTAGAAATAGACATGCTTAATTGGCTTCAAAAGATAAAACTTTTTCCAAAAAAAGAGAGATTTGTGTAGAGAAATTCTGTTAAAAACAGAAGAAATGAAGTAAATTCTTTCCAGAATGCTGGAAAATTATTCAAACTCATATTACTCGTGATTCAGTAACATAACTTTTTGAAGTATACAGTATCTCATAATGCAGCATCAAGGAACAAATCAGAGTGGATAATTAGCAGAAATGTTAATAAATACAATAGTTTGAATTAGTGGGAATTATGACTTTATGAAATCAATGCCAGTATGTCATTATATTTAATTTAAATTATTGGACATTAGGGAACCAAGAATCTGATTCAAACATTTTAATATATTTTTACCAGATAGAAAGTTTTAAGATATATAAGCGCCTTAAATTTTTAATGATAGTATAATAAAATACCTTATCTAGTTTCTAATAAAATACCTTATCTATTCTGGCATTATTAGGATGTTATTCAAATGTTATTGAGGTACTTAAGAACACCAGCTTTAAGAACACAATTCAGTATAAGATATTTGTCACATCTCCATGATACTAAAATTTCAAAACAATGGTAAATTTATTTTTCTACTTCTTTTCAAATAAAGGTTGGAAAATTTAAATCTGGTAAAAATATTTCCACCTTATGTTTTAGAAAATATTGTAAACAATTCATTTCTGATAGAAATTATTTGAGAAATGTTTATTTCAAACAATGTCATTAATGAATTCTTAAACTCAGTGGAGTTTTCTGAATAAAGATTAATACTATAGCTGGATTTGACGTTTCTTAAATCAAAATGTTCATTGTGACTTTTTGTGACTCATCATCCCTGAATTTTGGACATACTATGTCCAAAATTTTGGTCTATGTAAGTTACCTCATTTGAGATACTTTGGTTCAAAAATGGTTGCTCTATGACAGACCATTTCAGATGATTAATAATAATTACTGCAAAAGTTTTAATAGTATTTAATTGCAGTACAAGTTCAGTGTATTGCATTTCATTTCTTGGCTGTTGATCCAGGGCACTGTTATTTGAGGTATCTAGCAATTTGGTTTCCCTTTGTATCCTGTTAGTTTTTTTGTAATACAATAAAGTGTTTCAGTTACAGGAGAAATGTATTTGTTTTGTCACATATCTTTTATCCTGCATTGCAGCTTTGTTTCTTTATCCTTTATAGAGTCTTAAAAATCATCCAATTATCCATCTGATGCCATTTTGGCAGAGTTAAGGAATATATAAAGAAATTACAGCTGTGTACAAAATATTAAATGTATTGTCATTTAATTAAGATAAGAACACTGTCCTAAGGGCATTGCCATACTTTGTCTTCCTGGCAATAATTCCTCTTGTTTTCCAGTTACTACAGTTACAATTTCTAATTACTGTAGCTGCTGCTTTTTCTTCCTGATCCCTCCTTAAGTATATATAATAAGGAAACAATAGAAGGAAATATAAGATCATTTTGACCATGATGTCTATTGTTTACTAAGCATAAGATCTGAAAACATTCAATCCCTGCACATTGAACTGTGGTAAACTTTGCCTTAAGTATTGTATTTCTACTCAGAACATTAAAAATGGAGTTCCTGTTAGATCATACCACATGCCTCATTTGACAAATAAACAGCTATGTTGACCTTGCACAAATAAGTTAATGCAGAATAGTTAATTCAGGAAGTTATTTTGTTTATCTTGCAGTATTCCATATCTGTTAGTGTATAAAGCACTAAAAACCTAAAAGGCTACTATTTATGAAGGGTGCATTTCAGAAGTATAATGCATATTAGGATACATTAAAAGAAAGTTATAAAATGGATTTACTTGTATAAAGCTCTTCAGAAATATGCCTTATTTTATAATTTTGGAATACTAATAATATGTAAAACAGAGATTTTCCATGCATATTACATGACATTTGACCAAGGATTAAGTCATGACTGGTATCATCTGCACATGAATTACATTAGCATGATATTCTTATGATATACTCTCCATCTATGGGACTTAGTAAAATAAAAAATTGAATTCAATTTTCCAGCTAAGAAAGGAAAGACAGAACAAATGGAGGAGGAAATATGAACATTGAACAGGATAGATGGAGATAAAAAGATAGCCAAAACGTGAAACTGAGAAACAGTGAGGCTTTTACACAGATTCTGAATGAGCAATATTCCTGGGAGGAATCAAAGGTTACTGAAAATAAGTTTATGAAGGCTACTCAGCAGCCTCTATCCTCTGTAAAGTGAAACTGGATTGTCAGTGGACATATTGCTGCTTATAGGCAGAGTTGGCAACATGGAGCTTTCATATAGACTGTATATGCAGGCTTCCAAAACACCTTGACCTCTCATAAGTGAAGCACACAAGGGCTTCCTGTTGCAGACATCTGCACTTTACACAGTGACAGCTGCTATTTACATACATCACAACACAGCTTTACAAATGGATGGTGCTTTTTAACTGCTGGAATGTTCGGCTGAGTGTAGGAAGATAGTGTTTAAACTTTCTATTACCAAGAATGTGATTTGATCAAAGCAGCAACTTAGGCTATCTACCACTTTATATCCATAAATAAAATGCATTCACTATTACAAGTTTTTTTTACAGTTATATATTATAGATATATATTTGTTTCAAATACATATGCTTCCTAAATTCTAGAGCAGTGTATGGATTGGCTGATGGGAGAATCTCATGCATTATGTAACAACCGCACTGCCCATAAAGCAGGGGTGTAAAACTTGCGTCTTCATGGCAGCATCATGTGATGTATGGGGACTTTTTCCCCCTTTGCTAAACCAGGCATGGGCGTGGCCAGTGCATGACACATCAGGTCCTCGGGCTGCAAGTCTGATAGCCCTGACATACATCAATCACTTTTCACTACTCTTCAGATGCCCCACCACCTTAAAGTAGAACAATCTAAGATTGCACTGGGCTTTCCACAACCCATGTGTGTTAAGAGAAGTAAAAACTGGATTTTTCCAAAAATATTAAATAGCCCTGAGATCTATATACTATTAAAACTCTCATAATGATCTTTGGGTGAAACAGTGCAATAAGACAACAGTTTTTTAAATAAGGTACTCTAACTGGGCTTTGAGAATGAGTCCAAAATATAGGACTGATGACTCCCAAGGAAATTAAATTTGGAAAAGTCATGGTTCCTTCAGTGAAATTGGCTGCTTCTGTGCTACTGCTGTATGCATGTGATGTTCATTTACAATGTTTCCTGATAGTTTCTCAGCCAAAGGATTCTTGCAATCCTTTGCTTCTGCCCCACCCAGCAGCTGCTGCTGCTAGGAAAGAAAGGGAAGGGAAGAATGAATGAGGGAAGAACAGGGAGAAAGGAATTCAACATACTTTTCCTGGCCAATGTCATCCCCTCCAGCCTCTCCAATTTATTCTGTCCCCTGCATGCCTTCCCTAACCCATGTGGTGCTTCTGGCACACTACCATATACTCTGACTATGCCAGCCACCCACTGACCTCCTCTGACCCACGTGTTTTGTTCACCTCAATGCATTTTTCCCAACTCATGCAGCTCCAGTGTGATCTTTTACCTGACCTCTTAGGCACCTTCATGCACTCTCCCTGGCTCACCCACCCCACACGTACCTTCCCATACCTTCATGGGATCTCTTGCACACTTGCACTGCATGCAGCCTTCTCAACCTCCGCCTCACTCTATGTCCAAGATCTGCTCAACACTCTCAGTATATGTAGTCAAGATATTGCAATAGATTTTGCACTGGACAAATCAACCATTCTCACCATCAACAGGGCAGGGGGGAAAAAACAACCCTGAAAACTAAAGGTATCTAGTTGCTCAATGGAGATCACATCAAAAATCTTAATGAAGATGGTCAATACCAATACTTGGACATCTTGAACCTGACAGCATCAAGCACACAATAGTCAAGAAGGTTAGAAGTGAATTCATCATGAGAAGTGAAGAAAGTTTTAAAACCCAAAGTCAGTAGAAGAAACATCATCAAGGCAATTAACACTTGGGTAAATTCCAGTCTTTAGCTCCAGAGATGGCCTAGTGGACTGGACTCAAGCAGAACAAAAGTTCCTGATAGGAAGACTAGAACACAGTGTCAATGACTCATGCCCTTCATCCATACAGAAATGTTGACAGACTTTACTTACCAAGCAGCCTAGGAGCACATGGAATGTATAAGAAATTTAATGAAATTCCCATAGCTGCAAATAACTGACCTCTGGTCTATGTGTATGAAGGTAGTCATGCATAAATGTCTTATTAATTGCAGATTACATTCATTAGTGTAGATGCTTTGATTATACAGTATGATTTATCTTTTCCTATGAATTCACTGCACTATAAATGGAGAATACAGTTTTATAATTCACATATAATATTTTATGGTTAATCTTTCACTTATCTAATTTTAAGTATACATTTTAGTTCACAGACTTACTGTTAAAAGGCTACAGTGCTGCCCTATTTTATTTTTACTTAAGCATTTTATATCTGCACAGATACATTTTGGCATATCTTGCTTTAAGCCGGTCATTAATCAAAATAAAATTATCTTTTTACATGTGATACTTATGTTGGAGAGGAAAATCTGTTTTATATCTCAACCATGAGAGAATTTCTGCCATTTACCCTGCACACATTGTATTTTATACTAATATGATATTTACATTTTAATAAAACATTGGCTGTGCTCTAGGTCAAGTTATTAAACAAAACCAGACTTAATTCTTGAATAACTTTTACCCACAGAAATATTAATTATGGGTACATAAAATATAATGTCACCCTATGGAAATAACAAAATAGTTTTGTTCTTCTTAGTAGTTTCATATTCTAGTTATGTAATTTTAATGTAATTGTATTACTATACCATATAGTTCTTTTTGAAATAGGCTTCAGAAATATACAATAAAATAAAAAAAGCCTCCTATCAAGCAGGTATAAGTGGCAGAAATCTTACTACATACAGATGTAAACTTTCTTATATTTTGAACAAAACAATTTGTGTCATTGAATGTATTAATTCAGTCATTTATTGTAGTACACAGTTAGTATAGCACAGGACAGCATGTATTCTTTTTAAATGACTATTCCAAGCTTCAGAAAATTTATGCCAGGAATTATTAGTTATTCCAGATAAGAGAGAAATAACAGTTTATAGAAATCTCTTTTAATGTGGTTAAGGTATCAGAATTGGCTCTTAAAAGACCACCAAAGCCTGTTTTTGCTACAACTTATACCTCACGGAATCATAGCAGTTTTTTTTCAATTTCTGTCCTAAATTTTCTATCCTCTCAGGATTCAAATGTATTTTCCATACATTCTTCTTCTCCTTTTTAAAGCAAACCAGCATCCTGTACATCAACTTCACCATTGCCAAGTTCAATGGACAAGTTACACTTGGAAGATTCATCCAAAGCTGAAATGAGTTCCTGTCGTTTCCTGACAAATATGGTAGGAAACAGAGCCATTGCTTGCCTCCTCATCCCTCGCATCCTTGGAATGTAGCTTCTTGGGGGTAGGTGAATGGCAGTGCAAATGGTCAGAGTTCAAGTTTGTGGAATGAAGAAACAGCAAGGAAATGTCAAATTCAGATTTGTGTGATAAATCATCTAATAGTTTATTTTGTGAGGAACATAAGTGATATAAAAATTGAAGCATAAGAATCATTCCTGCCTGATCTGACATTGAATAAGGGTCTTTCCCTTCTGCAGTTGATCTAAAACCATGTAATGTGTTCTCATTTATACTAGATAGGCTGTCCCTTTCAAGAAATGTTACAACTGTTAACATGTTTTATGAGATCCTGCAGCTGGAGAGCACTTTGGTAGACAAAGCATTTGAACTTGATTATTCAGTGGATTGCAACATCGAATTCAAAAGGCAGGCAGAACCTGCCTTGCAAGTAAGGTAAGACCCCCTTTTATAAATCAAAAGGAAGGCATTTTCACCAACAACTTTGTAAGCGTATCAACATCCCCTACAGCTGTAGAGTAACCAGCCAGTGATACTGACATTTTCCATTGTGTTGAGGAAGAAAAATGATTGCTTCACTGGTTAATTATGTTGAATTTTGCTGCTGTAGGCCAGTGACTTAAGACTAAAGAAGGTACGCTGCTCCTTTAAGTAGTGTAATATGCTGCTTCCTCGTTCTGTATTTCCCCCTTCATTTTAAATAAAGATAGTCCCTGACTTCAATAGTTGATTTAGTGGCCATTTGAAGTTACAACACCACTGAAAAAAAGTGACCTATAACCATTTTTTACACTTATGACCATTTCAGCATCCCCATGGTCACATAATTAACATTTGGCTGTTTGATAACTGATCACATTTATGATGGTTGCAATGCATCCATTGGGGTCACCTTTCACAACCTTTTGAGAAGCAAAGTCAATTGGGAAACCAGATTCACTTAACAACGGTGTTACTAATTTAAACAGTGCAGTGATTCACTTAAGAAATGTGACAAAAAAATAGTAAAAATGGAGCAAACTCACTTAACAAATTTCTCACTTAGCAACATAACTTTTGGGTCCAATTGTGATTGTAAGTTGAGAACTACCTATAAAACACATTTTCAATTACTCCCAATATTCAAAATTAATTATTACTGGGGGGATATTTATATTCTGTATTTTGAATAAAAAACAATGGTATATGATTCCTCTAAGTTCTGGTTCCTATTCAGTGAAGTTCTGTTATTTGTATTTGTATGTTGGAGTGTAACATTGAGAAATCATGAATTTCAATTCTGAATTTCAGTCAATGTTCTTTTTCATGTCTGTTCCCCTTTCCCTGTATTTTATGGCTTAATTTTAATTAATAATGAAAATCACAGTAATTTTGATGAAAATTCAAATGTAAAATATTTTTCCTGGAAAAAAATTGGAAAGTGCTTACTTTTGTTTTATCAAAGATAGATTGTAGAACTTATGGTACAGTTGCCAAAATTGGTACCATTTTTGTAAGTAGGTTACTTTATGTACTAAAATTTGAATGTGAAGGACATTGGATCTGAAGTGGTCAGGTTAGTTTGTGCTGTGAAAATTGTATATAAGGTAATATTGGCATACATCAAAAGCAGGAAATTAGCAGGAATTATTTTTTTTAAAAAATAAGCGCTATTGTTTTTTAAAAACACACACACACAC
>JANHFR010004256.1:57175-74107 GCA_032468015.1 Mimophis mahfalensis
CTTTGGCACTGCCCTTCTTTGGAATTGGAATGTAAACTGACCTTTTCCAATCCTGTGGCCACTGCTGAGTTTTCCAATGAATATATGTATACATAGATACACATATCTAGATACACATATCTATTCTAGATACTTAAAATTTTTATGCAGTGTATCCCTGCCATGGTAACTGAAGAGTATTCTTTTAGTCAGAGGGTCATATATCTGGTATGGTGTCCATGCATGTTACTATGTATAGCCAGTTCTATATATTGCATGATTGGCTTATGGATTCATGAATCCATGTTTAACAGTTCCTTGCTTCAAAAGAAATTTCATGAATCCATGTTGCTATATTTTTCAGTTACCAAAAAAGGAAGGATTCCTAATTGTATGACTGTAGGATTTAATTCTTTTAAGAGTTAGATTTTAAGATCAAGATGTTTTTTAAGAATGGGGGAAATGACAGTTGAAACAATTTCAGTTTTGTCCTAGATTACTGAATATGCCATAGTACCTAATAGTAAATTTAAATATCTGAATCTCAATTAATTAGTAGTTCCAATGTTAGCATCAAATTAACAAATATATCACGTTTTCATGTTGCATATTTTGGGGCTTAAATAAAATCTGCCCTTCTAAATGAAATATTCTTGCTCCCTGTTTTTTATCAGACTTTCTGAATGTGTCACATTCTCTCTCCACTTTAGTTTCATATTTTTACACTTTTAGCTCTCTTCATCTGATTCTTCTCTTTCCTTGCTACCTTATTTAACCAAACAGAGATCTAAGCTGTTCTTCAATAAAGATCAACAGGGCAGAAAAGGAAACACTGCGTTGAATCTCCTTGTATTGCACTCATATTTGAGTGTGATATTATTTCATTGAAGCAGAAAAGAGGCTAGAAGGAAGAAAACTCAAAGTACCTATACAGCTGATGAAAAGGTGTTTGAAAGCTCTGGGGTAGTAATGAATTGGATTTTAGACTTTCCATAGATTACTTCAGGATGGGCATTTTTGTGCTTATTATTGGGGGTTTTTTTATTACACTTGAATCAATGAAGGATTCCAGTTTTGATCAGTAGCTTTTTTCCATTCCTATAGAATCTTTTCAGTATATGCATTTTTTAGAGATTGAATTGAGAGATTTATAATTGAAGCAGGATATAAAGATAAATTATATTTAACATGAGCACATTTAACATGAGCACAAATATACATTTCAGTATTTAAATAAACCAGAATGAAATAATATGGGTGCAATGTAATCCAGGATCCTAAAATGTTTTTTTTTTTCTATAAATATATAAGAAAATAATTCTAGCATCCTTCTGTTACACAGTGGACGAATACATTGCTATAGCAAAGGAAAAACATGGATACAATGTGGAACAGGTAAGAGTTTTAAAAGATTAATTAGTGCAAGACAATTTAGCATTTTTCTTTGCAGGGATTTGATAAGTAAAACTCTACCATCATAAAATATTGTGTATTGTTTGAGAAAACAGAGGAAGAAAGTAATATTCCATCTTTTATTCCTACTAAAGGAAGTAAAGGGGGAAAGAGGGGCATTCAAATATCCCCAGAGAAGAGCTCTGTAATAAAAGGGCCACTGGTAAAAGTCTCAGTTCTGATATCAGCTAACTTCAGTGTATTTAGAGAAGCCTGTGGCCCTCTGGATAGTTAAAATGTCAACTCCCATTATATCCAGCCAAAATTGTCAGAGATGATGGAGCTGAATATTTTAATCCCAAATTATACTTTTATTTATTTTTAAAATGTAGTTATTTCAGTGTAAATATTACTTGAGTACTGTAGCATAACAGATACTATTCAACAATCTACGTGAAACTTCTCCTTTGTGAGAATAATTCAATAATTTGGAAAGGGCAAAAATTCTTTTTTTAAAGTAAACTCTTTGAACTTGGTTATAGTTCAGTGCAGGCTACAGAATATGGAATTTAAGCAGAAGAAAGGGATTAAATTGTGGTTATGTTGTTTTTAAATAAATTTTATTGTTTAAAAAGTGAAAACAAGACAACAAAAAACAACAGTAACAATAACAAACATAAAATTCCATTTTTACATTGAGGATTACAAACTGTCGGTGTTCACCTAATACATTCTGTTATAACCAAGATACATTTATTTCTAGATATACATGTACGTATTCAACTCATATATCTTTCTGCCTTACATTGCTTTTTGCAACAATATTTTGTACAATGAAACTTTCCATTTCTTTTTTTTTTAACATCAGAACATATAGTTTGTATTGGAGAAAGTATCAAAAACATTACATGTAGCTAGGTGGATAAAGTGTGGTTTCTGACAAACCTGGGATGTGATCTTGCACATCATTAAGATAACATAAGAAAGTTAAAAGTCAATATGGCACATCATGAAACTTATACCTGTTTGGGTTTTTTTTAAGGCACTTGGCATGTTGTTCTGGCATAAGCACAACATTGAGAAATCCCTTGCAGATCTCCCGAATTTTACTCCTTTTCCAGATGAGTGGACGGTTGAAGATAAAGTCCTTTTTGAACAAGCTTTCAGTTTCCATGGAAAAAGCTTTCACAGAATTCAACAAATGGTAAGGCAATAAACAGCTGCCCTACCCCATTTAGAGTATTTCACAAGGGTCGAGAGAGTAAGTGGTATATGATTGCAAACAGTGGCTAAGACAAACTACAGTAGGGCACACTAAGAAGCACGTTTCTTTCCCAGATAAAAATTTGTTTGATTTTGATCTAGTGGGCATATACAGAAACTACACCGAAAGGAAAAATTCAAATTCATTGAAATAATACAGTAGCCATAGAAAAACAGTTTCCCCAAATTAAAGATTCTTCAAATAGAAGTTGAGAAATATCCAGAATAATTGACATAAATTTGTAAAATATGGAAATAAAAAAAATGTAGAAACATTAAAAGAAATATTTAAAAAATTGCCAAATGGGTGAAAAGATACAAAATCATATTTCCTGTTGATTGGGTTTAAGAGCATGAGAAGAAAGGTGTAGTGAAATAGTAAGTTCTTGTTAGGAAAATTCACACACTGAAAGTACTTGTCTTTGTTCTGGAGAAGGGGAGCAGGATCATTGCACAAAATTCCAAAATCCAAGTTTTACAGATCAACAGAGTTGGAAGGGAACTTGTAGGTCATCTAGTCCAACTCCCTGCCCAAGCAGGAAACCATAGACCATTTCTGACAAATGGCAATCCAATCTCTTCTTGAAGATACCAAGTGATGAAGCTCCCACAACGTCCGAAGGCAAGCTGTTCCATTGGTTTATTGGTCTCACTGTGAGAAAGTTACTCCTTATTTCCAGATTGAATCTCTCCTTGTTCAGTTTCTATCCATTGTTCTTTGTCTGGCCTACAGGTGCTTTGGAAAATAGGTTGACCCCTTCCTCTCTGTGGCAGCCCCTCAAATATTGGAACAGTGCTATGTCTCCCCTGGTTCTTCTCTTCACTAGACTAGCCAAGCCCAGTTCCTGTAACCGTTCTTCATATGCTTTAGTCTCTGGTCCCCTAATCATCCTGGTTGCTCTTCTCTGCACTTTTTCTAAAGTCTCAACTTGTTTTTTATAGAATGGTGACCAAAACTGGATGCAGTACTCTAGGGTGGTCTTACTAAAGCTTTATAAAGTGGTATTAGTACCTCACTTGATCTTGATTGTATTCCTCTGTTAATGCAGTTTAGGATTGCATTGGCTTTTTTGGCTACCACTGCAGACTGCTGGCTCTTATTTAGCTGGTTGTCCACTAAGACTCGATGATCCCTCTCACAGTTACTGCTATTAAGCCTGATTTTACCCAGTCTTTATGTCTACTTTTGGTTTTTCTTGCCTAAGTGCAGGACTTAACTTTTCTCTACATTGCAATTCATTTGGTTAGATAGGGCCTAGTGTTCAAGTCTGTCAAGATCCATCTGAATCTTGAGCCCATATTCTCGCTATTAGAACTTAGCTATTCCTGCCAATTTAGTATCATCTGCAAATTTGGTAAATTCCCCTTGTATTCCCTCCTCTAAGACATTTATGGAGATATTGAAGAGTACTGGGCCTAAGACGAAACTTTGTGGTACCCCACTGCTTATTCTCCTCCATGTAGACTTAGACCCATTAAGGACTACTCGTTAAGTATGGTTTGTCAGCCTGTTGTGAATCCATCTGGAGGTGGATTCTATCTGTCCCACTTTTTTCTACCTTACCAAGAACTAGGTTGTGGTCTACTTTGTTGAATGCCTTGCTGAAGTCTAAGTATATCATGTCCACAGTATTTTGCTGGTCTACTAATTCAGTCACTATGTTGAAGAATGAAATAAGATTGGTTTGGCATGATCCGTTTTAAACAAACGCGTGCTGACTGCTAGTTATTGCTTTACTTGTTTCTAGATGTTGGCAGATCTGGGGGGTTTTATTATCTTTTCCAGTATCTTCCTGGGTATTGATGTTAGGCTGATTGGTCTGTAGTTTCCTGGGCCTGGTTCCTACACACACACAGACAAACACACACCTTTCTTTTTTTTGAAGTTGGGAACCACATCGGCTCTTTTCCAGTCCTCTGATAGTTCCCCGGTGCTCCAGGATTATTGAAAGATGCCAGTCTCTTCATAAAAGCAGCATATGTGTGTGTATATATAGACATATAGACAGAGACAGATTATATTGATATATTTCCAATGATTACTTGTTATTGGTTAAATTTGCATTTGGTGCTAATTGAAACTGACCGTATACGTAGCTAATTAATGGAATATATGTTGGTGTGTTATTTATTCTTGTTTATTTATAAAATTACACCTTATTATTTAACTTTTTTTTTCACACATACTAAACTATGTGCCAATATTTCCATAGCATTTATAACTAGTATCTGCATACTCATACCATGTTTCAGCTTCCGGACAAGACTATTGCAAGCCTTGTAAAATATTACTATTCCTGGAAGAAAACACGTTCTAGAACAAGTTTAATGGACCGCCAGGCTAGAAAACTAGCTAACAGAAATAATCAAGGTGATAGGTAAGCAACGCGGTATGTGTTTTAAACAAGTAACCTGTTTAGAGAGAGTAAGCGTTCTGTTTGTTTTTGTTTTCCATTGACTGTTTCTAGTTTAAGGGAATAGGTTCTATGCCAGTTTTGCCAATTTTGGTGCTTTCAAGTTTGTTGAAACTAAGTCCCAGCACTGCAAACACTGACATTCTGGGATTTAAACTGTCCAACCTTTCTGGAGGACATCCAGTTGGTGAAAACTGTGCTATTTATCTCTACTGTTTTTGTTAAGCACTTCTTTATATCAGAGTGTAGAATTTGTTAAATTGTAACCACATATATTTTTGTGTTGCTATAACAAAAAATAAAATAAAATGACCTGCCATATACAGCATTTTTGACCTGGTGATCTCACACATATAGTTCTTCTATTGTTAGTAATAGCTGAACAGACCTGCCTTAAAGTAGTGCCCCCACCCCCGTTGACTTTATAAAATATTTAGATATTTCTAGATATCTTACAAGGTAGAGAATGGTTCTTTAAGATTTATTTACTGAGCCTGTTTCTATAATTATGTGGATTTGTTTCAATCATTGATAAAGTAATAAAAGTTTAAAAAAAAACACCTCACACATGAAGACAATTCACATTTTCTTTCCAATGCATGCATACAAGACTACAGCAATCTATTGTGACTGTAGTGAATGGTAGTCAACATTTCTGTTTCACACTAGACTTCATTTGTAACTAATTCAGATTTCTGAACAGATAACATATCCATAGTTTATTTAGGGAATGCTACTAGTACAGATACTGATTTTTCCCTCAACCTTTTTGCTAGTTTTGACAAGGCAAAAATGAATGTTTTTTTCCTACCCATCTCAATATTTCTGATTGCAGCAGGGCATATGGCGTTGTATTAGGAATCGAGTATTTCAATAATTTTTAAGCCATTCCAAAGCAGGTATTTTCCTAGGAAAATTATTAGATGATTGTGTGAAGTCTCTATCACATTCTGTATCCTTGGAGAAGGTATGCTTAATTGTAGATTTCTTGTAAAATGAGTAGAGACTTTTAACAGTCTTGCATATGGGACTAACATGCTTTAAATAGGATATGTTTTAAGTTACTTAGCATGGATATATGGCTTAAAATTATTTTAATGACATGAAATTTTAATAATTTGTAGCTGTGTATTTAAAAATAACTGAATTAGTAATATTTAAAATTAAAGTGACATTTTAACATGTAGAATACAATAAACACAAAGTCTATTTGAGCACTTAGGGCAGAAATTGAGTTGTGAAAGTAAATATTAACTAATCATTTTCAATCCTCAGCGATGATGATGTTGAAGAACCTCACCCTATGGATGGAAATGATAGTGATTATGATCCCAAAAAGGAAAGTAAAAAAGAGGTAATACAAACAAGTTAAATTTATCACCTGAATTGAAGGTTTTATTTTTATTACTATTATCTTGGTCTTCAGATGCTGCAATCAGTGATAGGGATATTATGACATTGTAAAGGAACTTTAGCAGGGATTTTCGTCTTCTCCATCACCCTGCATTTATGAGCAGAATTTAAGTTTTATGACGTTGATGAATCTGTCAGATATTTAATGTAATTAATTTCTTTTACTGAAAATACATTGGAATTTGTTTATTTAGAACCTGGATATCTATCGTATAAATATACATATCACATAAATATGCATATCATATAAATATACATTGATATTCTCCACTGTATTTAAAATGCATTTAATTAACACGTACTTCCTGCCCACTTGTAATGCAAATATTCATACAAAGATTTCACGAACTACTCATCATTTTAGGGGGTCATGGCAACATAAAGTTTGAGAACTCCCAACTTATCTGATTACGTCAGCCATGTGGCCTGTTTTTTGCCAAGGAAAACCTATTATTGCGTTGTCTGATCATATGTGATATGAAAAGTATGTGTGAAAGTTTTTAGAAAATGTGAATAAAAATGCGATACAATTAATGTGATAATTTGTTTTTAAAGCACATGCTTAATTTAAAAAATCATGCTTAATTTTAAAAAATGTTTTTTTTCAAACATTGCAGGGAAATCATGAGCAGCCTGTGCAGTCCAGCAAAATAGGATTAGGTAGAAGAGAATATCAAAGTTTGCAACATCGTCATCATTCTCAGCGCTCTAAATGCCGTCCTCCAAAAGGCATGTACTTAACTCAAGAAGACGTGGTAGCGGTTTCATGTAGCCCCAATGCCGCCAATACACTTCTTAGGCAGCTGGATATGGAGTTGATCTCACTGAAGCGACAGGTATTTTAATTACCAGGTTTACTGGGGGGAGGTTGTTTTTTTTAATATTTAGGTTCTAGTAAACGGCAAAATCGGAAACATACCTGTTAAAGTGAAATGTAAATTAAAATACATTCAGTGTGTGAGTCTCAGTAGATTCATGATGTGAGACTTCAGCATAATTGTTGGTTTTCTCAAGACTACATAGATAGCAAGAGTATTTAGATTTCCATACACTCATTCTATCACTTTCCCTATTTTCAGCAAGATAAATGTTTAAATGGAGTTATGAATTTACGTAAACACAAAATGGCATAGGATGGTAAAACCTGGAGAAAGAAAAGAAAACAAGTGGTGATTCTGTTCTGTGATGCTTAATCATGAGAAGTTAATGAGGCTCTCCAATGGCTGAAACAAATAGCCCTGATTCTTAACTAGGTATAAGCAGATAACGATGTTGGTCTCAGGTGTTACGCAAGGAATTCAACATCTTGTTGGAAGCCACCATTTTATTTTTTGCTGTTTGTTTTATAGTTTCTATATGCCACTTCAGTTAATATAGATTCTAGGTGGTATACCTACAGAAAATACAATCTTAAACCCACATTAAAACAAACAATACTAATAATGTTTAGATAATTACACACATTTTACTAACCAGATTTATTCTTTGCATGTGGAAGCAGGCAATTGCTTTGCTCCTTGAAACAAGCTTCGTCTCTTCAGGATTTTATTTTATTTCATTTTATTTCTGCTTAGGGCCTTTGGTTTTAATTTTCAAGTAATCACTTAGCAGGGGATATTGTAGCAACTAATTTTCATTCCTGTTTTATTCATTGGACAAGGTCCAGAATGCTAAACAAGTAAACAGTGCACTTAAGCAGAAAATTGAAGGTGGAATAGATGAACTCAAACCTCCTGAGGTGAGTCACTGAAATGTAGGTGAATTTTCAGTATTGTTATTCTGCTGGGAACTGAAGAGAATTCTGAAAGTATTTTGCTTTGATGAAAATAAATCAATAGGAATCCTATATTTTAAAGCATGTCTAAAATGTATCTAAAATACATTTATATATTTTATTGAGTGACATTTAATTCAGTGCAAGTTCAAAAGCTAATTTCTTACCGTCATTAGTTGGCATTCAAAAATCCAGTGAAATTTTCAGTGTACTTGACAGTCTGTATCAGTGATTGTCTCATTTATTTCAACTCTGAAGTAGACTAGGCCTACAAGATCTATTGCATTAAAAAAAGATTGGAGGCACACAGCACCTTCTTACAAGCTGGGCAGAACGTCCCTATAATTTTCATGTAAGGTTTCAAAAAAATCTGGTTTAAATTTTAAAGAATTGCTGCTAACTTTAGACAACATGTTTTGGATGTCAGCTGTTATTACCTTAGCTAGGATGCCCCCAGTAGCAAGGAATTGTGGGAGTTTTGTTTCAGAATATCTAGAAAGTATCAGTTTGCCTATCACAAAGATAGACCAAGAATCTAATGTTTTAAAAGATATTTTTGTATTCAGTTCATGAGTTCTGGGGAAAACATTGAAATTGAAAACCACTGAAATTGGCAATTGGGTAATTGAAAGGTAGCCTTGTGGCTGAAATTTTCACTGTTGTTTTCAGATATTTAATGGTTTGTTATGTGCTGTCATTCTTTATTTCTTAATAGTCAAATCAAAAAATAAATGCCCGTTGGACAACAGAAGAACAACTTCTTGCAGTTCAAGGTAGATTAGTGTTACATATATATTTTCTTTCAGGTTGTAACGCTTGACATTCTGAAAACATTTTTTTTTTAAATGTGGCCATATGTACTTATATTTGTTGGGGCAGGAAAGAGTAGCAAGTGAGGAAATACATATGATACAAATACCACAACATAGATATTGGCATTCAAATTTTGGAATGCTAATAAGTAAGGATGGAATTTGCACTGTGACATAATTTCATCATTTTAAACTCAGAAAACACGGATAATGTGACTAGTTTAAAATAGAATTAAGGAGAATTTTTTGTATGCTGCTTATTAATACAAATGCTTTAAAACCTATCAAGCATTACAGTTTATTCAAAAAATGTAAATAAAAGGAAAATAACAAGTTGAAAGATAAAATAGCATAGATTCAGAACGATTCACCTGTCACAATTGTGAGGACACCCTTTGCTTAAAAGGAGATGGCCAACTGCAAAAAGACAGGGTGACTTTCCCAGTGGGAAAGCTGGAAAAGTTGAGATGTAGACATTGTTTTGAGAAGAAATCTTACTAGAGAGGATTCTGTTAAAAAAAATGGTAACTAAAAGCTTGAATCTTATTTTTAAAATAGAATTTAAGCAATATTTATCCGGAATATTGAAGATACTGTCCCAATTCTGCATATACGCAAAAAATCCATTGGTTAAATTATTTTTCTTGGCTGAAATTCATTTCCTTAGTAATATACCTCTTTGAACCAATAGAGTAGTATTGGTTGATAAACTTATTTCATGGACATTCTGAGCCTGTATTTCAGTATGTTATTTCATTCAATGGAGTAATATTTCAGTCTGGAATCACCTCCATATCAAGACTTCCCGTGGATTAGTGGAGTACCAGAGCTTTAGAAATGGATTTATAACTATTTCTAACATGGTAGGCATCAGTGACTTTTTAAATGAGGCTGTTTTGAGCATGTCTTTGGAATCTGTGTTGAGCAGTTCCCATTGATAAAGACCATCAGGTTCCTGAGATTTATATGGAACAGGGCTGGCTGAATTAGCCCTTATTGTTTAATAAAATACGCAGTTGGCCCTATTATCACTTTAATTGAACTGACTGAACTAGTTTAACTAGTTTAACTGCTTTTTCACACAATGACATTGCTTACTGATGAATTTGCTTATCAAGTAAATGAAACAGGTACCATACTTTGCTGTCATTTGTTCATTCAGACTTCTTTTATATGTCAGGGCCTACATGAATCCATGATAGCAGTCTATGCAAAAGTATGCAAAAAACTCAGACATTCCAGTGAAAGAAAGGGGCCTTTTCCCCCCACATAAATAACTAATGAACAGTTATTGTGGTTATTATTTACCTAATTAAAAAGCTTTGAGTAAGATAAATGATACAGTGAATGAACTATGGTACTCTTAGAACTAGTGATATTCACAATATGACAATTTGATCAGTAAAACACACTAACTACCAACAATATTACAGTGCTTCCCCCTGTGATCAATCTTTATAGAAGCACTCCTGCTTTTAAAATTGGGGTTTCCTGTCATCTGTAGAGAACATACATATCATGCAGATTTCTACTTAGTAATTTCAATTCTATTTATTCTTTTTAAGGTGTCCGCAAATATGGTAAAGATTTTCAAGCTATTGCTGATGTAATTGGCAATAAGACTGTTGGCCAAGTGAAGAACTTCTTTGTAAACTACAGGCGTCGTTTTAACTTAGAGGAGGTATTGCAGGAGTGGGAAGCAGAACAAGGAACCCTGGCTTCTAATGGTGATGCTTCTGCTTTAGGGGAGGACACAAAAAACACTAATGTGTCATCAGGAAAAAGTACAGATGAAGAAGATGAGGTGTGTTTCTGGTTACCAAAATTTAAATGATCATGAGTTCAGAAATGGCATTTACATTTCCTATCACAAAATGTAACATTTAACTTGAAGTGGAGTGCTCAATCAACAGTGTTGGAAGCTTAATGCCTCCTGATTTATAGAGCGCTCTCTTCATTGAGGTTACGTTAGCCAAACACGTCCAATCTGGGTTGCTTCTGGTTCTCCCCACACTTCTAGTGATACTACTGATGTGGAAGACATAGATGAAATAATCCTGAATATTATTAGGTTTTCTTTTTTCTAAATTGAATATTTTATTTCCTTACATTGCTAAATAATTTAGAAATGGTTGTTTTCAAAGAAAGGTTTCTTAGCTACAAATATGGCCACACTAACAGTGCTTTCCTTCTTTCTGGAGGTAGCAGCAACCCAAACTGAGATTATGAAGAATGGCTGCTTTTACATATTTTGTCATTTTATTTATAGGCCCAGATCCCACAGACTCCTCATTGTGTAGGGTCTTCTCCACCAGCCCAGGCATCTACTCCAACACCAGTAACCCCTGTAACAACTTTGAACCAACCTCCTCCATTGCTTCGTCCAACCCTTCCGGCTGCTCCAGCTCTTCATCGTCAGCCTCCACCACTACAGCAACAAGCTCGATTTATTCAACCAAGGCCAACCCTAAACCAGCCCCCTCCACCACTCATCCGTCCAGCTAATTCCATACCTCCTCGCCTAAACCCAAGACCGGCACTGTCCTCCACTGGCGGGCCACAGCCACCTTCACTTATTGGAATCCAGACAGAATCACAGTCCCCACTGCATTAAACAAATAAGATAGAACTATGGTAGTTAAAGTAGTATCAGTGTCTATTTTCCTCAGCTAATGAAGAGGTGAAGGGAGGAAAAGCAAGCTTTCCACAGTATTGAACTGTCACAAAGAAGAAGGTGGAAATGGATATTTAATATGTGAACGATCTTCTGAGTGAGAGAAACTTCAGTGCAGTAGATTATTGCAAAGAAAACCATGTCTACAAAGTCAGCATTTTACAAAACTAACTTCTTTTTAAAAAAGAAAAGAAAATTCACTGCACTATGACTTCAACTGGTTTTTAGTCTATTTATTTTATAAAATCCTTTGTATTCAACTTCATGGAAGTAAACGATCTGGATAGTGTAAGAGTTTCAATTTAAGATTCAAACAGGGCTGTAAATGCGATAAACTGGGGAAATTATTTTTACATTTTCCTATGTTAGGAGCGCAAGTATTACTGACAAGCCTGCCATTCAGATTTTGACAGATACCACCACTTCTTACATTTTTCTAGGCTTGTATTTTCTATATTTCTTCCTAATGTACTTTTCTTCAATCTACTTTTTGGAAAAGTCTTGAAGAGTGCAAAGCTAAGGTACTAAAGAGGTTCAACTATATATGTGGTCTTCTGATACTGGAAACATGACTTGCTAGTGCAAACTCTGTCATAGACAGCAACTGAGCTATCATTTGCACCCAACACTAGTAGCCAAACGGCTAATAAAGTCACAGTTGTCTTCTTTTTAATAAACTTTGTAGTACTACTTCTTACCTGAAATTTTATTCTATTAAGTTCTGGAAATAAATTAGCAAGGAATGCTGAATTCCATACATATAGGGGCACAGAGAAACAGTAAAATATTAAGAATGTTTCCTGCTTCATTTCTTGGGATATCTCAGTCTCTTTTTACTGTTCCTTGCCAGTGCATATCCCCCCCTTTTTTTTTCTTGGTACCAAAAAAGATGCCAACTCATGCTTAATCAGTTGGAGTTTAACTGTTTATCATCAAAGTGACATGTTTTTAATTTTGGGCAAGAAATAACAAGCACCGAAAATCTATTTTCTGAAAGATGTCCATCTCTTTAATACAGTTGACTTCCCCACTTCTTAGTAAAGCAACAGAATTTTAAGTTTAAAAATTAAAATTCAGATTTCATGTGTAGCAAAGCTGTTCTAGTCTCTTATGTACTGCGTTTTACAGCTCAAATATCAAAACTTTTAAACTAACGCCTTATCATGATTAAGGTATTAAAGGGATTTGCCCATTAACTTTCATGTTCTTAATTTTTTAAAATTCTTAATTTAAATCAAATTTCATTTGTAGTATGTTAAATAGAAATCCCTTCAATGGATGTCTCTTGTACATTATCTGTATCCAACCAGAGTGTTTGGTTTTTAATACTGGCTTTTCAGTGGGGGCAGGGGGGAGCATCACTATCCCTTGCCAAAATTCTTGGTATTCACTATATTTGACCTTTTATCAATATTAATCCACTGGAATTCTTCCAATATGCCATAGTCCTGTTTGTGCATTTTGGCATAACTCTAAATACCAAACTATTAACAATGCATCTTCAGTATTTAAATATGTAGATCAGGTTTCCCAGTGACTGTATTGTATTTTTTTTTTTTTTTTTGCAAACTTTTGTCTCGTCTCTTGTTGCTAGAACTTCAGTATGCAGAAGATTGGGTGCTGCCATTTAAATGGCAATTTTAGACTATCGAAACTAACTGGGCACTTGTGTGTTTGGGTATGATGGTATGGTATGTAGTATAATACTGCTTTACATACGCTATGCCACACAGTGACAAAATGTTTAGCATTTGTAGTACTGAATATGTACATAGCAAAATGTTGTCCTTTTAAAAAATTGTGTGCTTTCCAGATTATGTGCATACAGCTTGCACGTCCTGTTTTGGGTAGGGGGTTGTGTTAAGCAGTGTTTTTGCCTGGAGGAGTGAAATGCTTGCTGCTTAATCAAAGAATTAAAGTTTCCAAGGAATCTGTGTCTATTTTTATGTACCTTGTAATGGTTTAAGATACTTAGGCCCTATACTGTGATTCTCTTCTAAATTCATTTATATTTTTTTAATGATTAGAAATAAAACTATACAATTTTTTTTTTCATTTCAAAGAAGTTTCCTTTTTGGGCAATATTATAAAAATCTAATTTGACTTTGTACCATTTCTACAAACCACAATCTATTCATCTTGGTTTATTTTTGTCACTTTATGAAATGTAAAAAAAAAATTGCACTCCCTTTTAAGTTGGGCAAAAATTTATTTCTTACAGTGGTTATGACAAGTGTAACTTTGCATCTTCTTTTTATGTACAGTTTTCAGTTACAATAAAGAAATATAAAAACTTTTAAATGAATGGCCATCTATAAGGCCTATGTGTATATTTGGAGAAAATATTTCTAGGCTAAAGTGTTACGTGGTTGGAAAAGAGATTTGTGACTATATATGCAGACACTAGATACTTGATGGTATCCTTTTTCAATTAAAAATTAAAAATGATGGAACACTAAATTCTTGACATTGCAGTTATAATATATTCTTAAAGAGGAAATATGTAATGCCTGCAAGACAGGTATGTGGGACACACATTGTATAGCTTTTAGAATATAGGATTGCATAATTTTGAAATGGTTAGATTTAGTCTTAGATCCATTAATCTGTCACATCTGAATAACATATATAACATAATAAAAATCAAAGATTAGAGAAAAGTATAAACTATTTTAACATTAAGATAACTGATGAAAGTTAAGAATACATTAGAACAATCTTGAACATTCCCAAAAGATTTTCTGTTAAAAGTGGAGCATAAGCATAGAAAGGACTTCCATCAAATAGCTTTCTAATACTCCCTGGCAAAATCATTCAAAGACTTGTTTGCAAATTCATTTGCAGCACACATTTCTTTTTCATGTTTTTCCTTCTATGTTCCCTCAAAAATGCTGAGGCTAACAATATGTATAATCTCTGATCATTATGCAAATAGATTTTAAAAAGAAGGGAAAATTGAAGTAATAAAAAATGTGTTATGTGTTATCAATAATTTTCTTCCATATGTTTTCTTCTTTTCCAAGCCCAGTTATGAACATGGTAGATAGCTGGTTGTTTATTCATGCATGATTACGGTAGATTGTTTCTATTCTGCCCTTTTTTAACTGTATTTTTTACAAGTAAGGTGGCAAATATCCACTTCCTATTTTCCCCACAACTAACCTATTAGGTTGAGAGGGTGACTGGTGATGGTAATCCAGCTGACTTTTATGGCTAAGGTGGGACTGGAACTCATAGTCTCTTGCTTTCTAGTCCAGTGCCTCAACCGCCAAACCATATATTTCTTTTATTAACAGTGATTTGGCACTTTAGTGCTGAAATATTTATTAAATTGATATGCCATCCATCCATCTTGCTCTCCAAAGCGGCTAGGTGTCTTGCAATATGAATATGAAATCCAGGAATGTCTTATCAAGTTCTTTTGTATTAACCAACCATTTAATAATTTTCCATAATTAATCCAATCTAAATCAAGATTAGAAACCTATATACCTTTGCATATTCACATTTCAGAAATCATGACAAATACGTGGCCTACCAATAATCTGGTTGCAAAACTGTGTTTTCACTATGCCATGGGAAAAGGATCCCTTTAGATCATTTACTAGTTCTGGAAATCCATCTAGCACACATTATTATCCAAAGAACACACATGCACAATGCATGTGTAGTAAAATTTAAGAAGAGTCTGGCACTTCAATCAAAATGACAAAAACTACTGAATGCAGCAGCAAGCTCCACCCTTTTTTTACAGGGGAGCATATTCTATTGCTTTCAAAATAAACTTGACCCTAAGCTTCTATTTCCACTGCTTATGTATTCTGTAGTGGGTTCAGCAAAGCCAGGTGACTCCAGGGTAATTTCAGCTCTCTTTATTTCATGTTAAAAAAAAGGTAAAATGGCTGGGACAAGCATAAGGAAAACAGAGAACAGACCAGGTTTATATACAGTTTGGGATTCCCACGCTGGCTGGCCACTGGGTGGTTTGGATGGCCAGGACAAGAGCTGATTGGACCTAAACCCTGGCCAGCTATTGGTCCTAAGCTCCGGCCTCCTATTGGTGGAATCTGGAGGCTGCCGGCCTCCTATTGGTAGCATCTGGAAACCACCGGCTATTGTCATGCAAGCCTGAAGCTCAGCCAAGCTGATCCCAAGACACAACATTATGTGTCAGTGGTAAACAAATAAACTTGGAGAATTATCACATTAAGAGATTCTTCATGAAGTTTATTTGACATTAGCTGATCATTAACCTAGACTGTCATATATCCTTCATGCCTATGAAACCAACACCATTGTGAAAAGTGATGCAGACAATATATGTCAAAAAAATGGAAGGGAAAAACCCAACTTGCTTTTAAATAAGTTATGGTTCAAGAGGTAAAACCAAGTCTGAATGTTTTAGCCCGATGCCTGGCTATTTATCAAAGACTTTCAGGGCAGAAAAAGATGACTGAATCATGAATACCAAGAACTAGAAGAAAACAAGTCAAAAATGAGTTGTTTTTAAGAACCCACTGGCTCATTTACAGATAAAGTAGTCCTACAAGAAAAACCTATAATAAGAGGCAAATGAAGACAAAAGATGGAAATGCTATACAGATACTCCTCGATTTACGACTACAATTGAGCCCAACATTTCTGTTGTTAAGTGGGACATTTGTTAAGTGAGCTTTGCCCCATTTTACGACCTTTCTTGCTTCAGTTAAGTGAATCACTGCAGTTGATAAACCCAGCAAACCCAGTTGTTAAGTGAATCTGGTTTTCCCATTGACTTTGCTTATCAGAAGGTTGCAAAAGGTGGTCACATGACCTTGGAACCTGGCAATGGCCATAAATATGAATCAGTTGCCAAGGATCTGAATTTTGATCACAATGATCATAGAGATGCTCCAAAGGTCCTAACTGAAAAATGATCATAAGTGACTTTTCAGTGCTATTGTAAGTTTGAACGGTCACTATAAATTAAACAGTTGTAAGTCAAGGGCTACATGTACTAAAACTGCTGCACAGGGGGCTAGATTTGCGGCAACAGTTTTAGAGATAATGCAAATATAGTATCTGATATGAGAATCAGTAGGGACCTTGGGCCCCAAGGCTGCTGTCTACACTGTATTTGCTTCCATGATTGGAACTATATAGATCAGTGTTTTTCAACCTTGGCAGTTTGAAGATGCGTGGACTTCAACTCCCAGAATTCCCCAGCCAGCA
>JANHFR010004258.1:43106-54853 GCA_032468015.1 Mimophis mahfalensis
AAGATTGACTGACTTCTTGGAAAGGGCAACTTCAATTTATAATACTGGCTACCACTCCTCGATGCAAAGTGATCTCTAACATTGTTAATGGTGTTGTGAACGTCCCATGATACCAAAAATATTAACATGTACTTCTTTAGTTATGATAGCTAAAGGTTTTCTATGAATGTTCTTATAATGTCCTTGCATGATAAAGTTTGTTGTTTAATTATCTCCCTCTCCTGCTTCTTCTCTTCCTTGAGTTAAATTCTGAAGGAATTCATGAAGTACAGTTGCCAGTCTTCAAATAAAAATCATGGGTTTAAAGATTTCAGAGTTCTGTAAAGATTTGTACTTATATACTTGTGGATAAGCCAAGAATTTTAAGCACTAATGTCCACTCAAAAATTGAGTTTGGCTTATCTACAGATGGGTTTATACTGAACATAGCCACATCACTGGTAGCATTCTTTCCCTCCTCTAACTGTATCATAAGGTCAAAAACATCACCAAGAGAAATTTAATTAGGCCTTTCAAGCACTCTGATAATACATTCTGTGTATTTCTCACCTCTTTCAATTTTTGTATCCATGTACTGAAACAGGGAGAAGCACAATTTTACATAAAGCCCATTTTTCTTCTTCCATCTAAGATACCCTCCTCACAACAAATCAACTACTACCCCCTATCTTTCAAACAGTATTGTGCATTTCTCCATCTTTAGAAAACATTCTACTTGCTTTAGAAAACATTTTACTTGTTCTAGTTTTTCACCATTTGTGTATATAACTTGGAATTGTTCTATTTTTAATGCTGCTGGCTGAGAACCCAAATGATTTGCAGCAAACATTAGATGGGACTGTCTGATAGAGAATATGAACCTGAAAATTTATATAGCCAACTCTCTCAATTTTCAGATCCATCTTCCATATTGGATTATACAGTCTAAATTTACTGCAAATCATTTGGGTTCCCAGCCAATAATCCAGCATTCTCTGTATATCAAAGTACATGTATCTTCATTGCACAAATTACCTTACACTTGCGCAAACATTTCTTCCACATTTATCCATAAATCACCAAGAGGATGTTACTTTTACTGAGCTTATTGTCTCAGCATTCTGTTTATTCTCATGCATGCTTTATTTCCATATCCTACTTTTATACTATTTAGTAGTCAACCTTAACCTCCATTTCTGTGCAAAAACTTCCATAGTTTTAGCTGGATCTCCCTTTCTTTAAGTCAAAAATATTCAATAAAAATAATAGTTTAAAATCAAACCTCTTCTTTTTACCATGTGAAGGACATTTGAGTAGAGAAATTCCATGTATATGTTTGAAGGGGAGCAGTGAGAGATCGAGAAGCTAGATTGCTGCTGAAAAAATAAAGGTACATTTTAAAGATAGGAAAATCAAAGGCTTACAGGAAAACTTGGGGGATTGTTGAAATGGAAGAAAATTGATTTTTTTCCTCTTTCAAGACAAAGATAAATCATGACAAAGAAATGAATATATTACCATTGCCATAATATGCCATGAATACTCACAGCACCTTGTCTGTGAATGTGAAATCTGTGAAATGAAGAAATCTGAAAATAAATTAATATAAGTCTTTTAATGTAGAAAGCCTAACATGATTCAGAATGAACAATGTCAGGCAATGAATGTGCTGTCTCTCACTGTTATTTATCGATTATTGCAATATACTAATTTTAGCTATGTAGTGCAATATGTATTTGCACAAATGATTTTTTCAGCTTTTGAAATCTGCAGGGTTTTTTTTAAATTATGCAAACAGTTCCTCAGAGTTTTTAATTTTTCTCCATATTCTTCTGTAAGGCAACATTGCCCTCTTGTGGCTTTATAAAAGCCATTGGTTTTGCTTTGAAATAACCTGTCCTTCTATAACTGGATCAGACAATATTTGTTTTAAAGGTTCCCTCTACAGCAGCAGAAGCATATAAATGAATCAAGTCACAAGATTCTTCATCTACCACAAAGAAAAAAAGGAGGAAATAAGTGGATCCCTTCCATTTATTTCATTTTCAGCATTTGGCACTTATTGTGTTATATTAAATAAAGGGAATGAAAATAACCACTTTCAATTCGCCTGGCTGGAAAAGTAGTCATTACATAGTCACTCTTTTTATTTTTATTTATTCAATTAATGGGGCACTCCCATTAGGTGCAGTAAACTAGGTAGGAATTCCTGATTGCATTATATCTACATTCTGTTTGTAATAAAATCAGTGTAGTATTAAATATTAGTTTTGAATGTTCAAAAATGCCCCCATCCCCTTTTTGTTTTTTGTTAAGGATGCGAGCATCTTTGATTTGCATTACAAGTCTTGGAGAACCAGCTTGGAAAGTAATATTAACACATTAAATCTTGCTTATGAGACCACCAGCTTTGATTAAGCAGCAACTGAAATCTGCATCAAATAATGTCATAAACTAAATATTCAAAGCCAATGTTCTAAAATGCACAAAATACCTTTCAGTAAGTAAATATATGAGACACTTTTTTTAATTGGATAATTTTTTTATCCACTTAGAATAAACAAGCTTAGGAAGATTTATTCTCAGAACTCAATAAGGCAGACGAGAGTCTAAATCCACTCAGCAGCATAATAGTGAATCAAAATTAAAAATAGGACTCCTTGATTGAAAACAATACTATTCTTCCTATTTAAGGCTGTGAAAGGTAGAACAGATGCTGAAACTCTGCTTGATTTTATCTTCTTCTGAAATGATACATAACGAGTTATTGTCACTTTCAGGAAAACTGGGTTTTATCTTTTTTCCCCCCCAATGGCAATAGAAGTATAACATTATAACATTATTTTTAAAAATGCTAAATGTACATTCCAGTCACTTTACAGAAAACTGCACAATCATGAATTTACTCAATCAATCGTTATGATTGCAGACCAGCATTACCATGAATTTACTTATTCACCGGAGTGCTTCTGCTTACCTACTTGGAATGCCAGAGTTCTTCTGAGAAAATGTGTACTGTGTTAATATAATTTACCCTCAGCATAGAGATCCTAGAACTCACTTCCATTTTAGGACTTTGAGGAGTGTTTTATGTAAACAAAATCTGGAAGAACTCTGGAAGAAGTATGTTTAGAAGATCCTTGTTGGATAGAAATTACATTATATGACTGGTGCAATATACCAATTTCTTTGCAAAAATCCTGTAGGTCAAAATGGGGAACATGAAGGAGATAATGTCTAACACTTGGACGATTGCACCTATTTATCCTAAACAATATTTTTAAGGCAAACATTTGGACAATTGCACCTATTTATCCTAAAAATATTTTAAGGAAAATGCTTTCTTGGGACATTATTCTCATCAAAATATAACATTCTCATCAAAATATAACAAATGACAGAACATATGACTTTTTAAAAAACTTTTTTGAGATCAATTTGAGGTAGAACCTGTTTGTACATTAACTACTACTGAATCTAATGTAAAAAAATTTGCAAGACAACAACAAAAAACCAACCAGCCATATAAACCTAATTAGGAGAAAAGAAATGTACAAGTAATTTGAAAGCAAGTAATGCTATAAACCCTTGGTTGGGTAGAATCTGATGATTTATCAGTGAAATCCTTTAACAAGGATCATGAAATCTGATGTATCTACGTGTATCTCCAGATAGTGGCCACGTGATTATAAAAACTATTAGAAATGTGTACCAAATAGTGAAAAATGTGCCAGTATAAAACTAAGAAATGCGTATGATAGAATGTTTTGCACAATTGTTAATTTTGTAAAAAAGATCTTGTATCTTTCATGTGATAGACAATCTAGACAATTGTATTTTAAGAAATATACAGGAAAAAGACTGCAAACAATATGAAGCTGAATTATTTGGCTTGCATAATGCACACAAAACATTGAGTTAGCTTTATTAATGAGTCAATGCAATTACTGTATGTGATACTTATCTATGTTAATCTATGCTATTTCAGTTTTAACTTTTAATATAATTTACTTTTAGCAAAAAAGTGACATTTATTATTATTTTAGCTTCAAAATATTTTTGTTATTTTTTTAAAAAAAACTTCCTACCAGTTTTTAGGAAGCTGCTAAAACAAATCAATCTGATGGCATTTTCCTGATTTATGCATCACACCTTTTTTTTTTAAATTTTTGATTTTTTTTGTAAGTTATGCTACTTTATTGTGGCTGCCTTCTGACTGAACTTATATCTCACTCCAATAAAGACATCATGCCAGCCACATGAATATGGACTGGAAATGTTTTCAGACAGCACTGGCTAACCACCTTAAAACCGAGATGACTACCACCCCCTAGAGTCCTTGACGACTATTGGAGAAAATCCAGAGACTCCTTTCCTTCCTATAGTATAAGATTGCAAGAAGCTACATGCATACACAAATCCGATATTGTACTTCAAAACTTCAATATATATTCAGGAATAGTTCCCAAAATGCTAATATTCAAGCTATTACTTGAAGCCTGTCTCCACATATAAAATAACAAAAGGCTTTATACAAGATACATGGTTGAATAAAGCCATTATGTGAATCATAGCCATTAAATAAGAAATTAACTAGAGTTTGCTTTAGTTAAGGAGTGGACAACCAATGCCAATGGTCCTTAAGATTCCTAGTCCCAGCAGTTAGCAACTGTTGTCAGTAATAAACTATTTTGATTTTGCCACACAAATAAACACAGCATCCTTGTTCTTCAATTTTCCCAGTAACGTAATTTCCAATCATTTAATATCGTTTAGAATTCTGAATGAGCATTTTCCAAGGCGGACAGGTAGTTTTGCAAAGAGGTACAATGTAACTGAAACAGGAAGCATGCCAGACATTTTTACTGGAATGATCACCAGAGATTTAACTTTGATTGATTCTGAATTTTATTATTTTATTTTAAAATACAAATCCAAAAATGTGAACTTATACACAAACAAAAAAATGCTTCAGTAACTAAAAAAATTACATAATATTTATAACTCTTCTATTGTCTATCTGAACAAGTTTACAACAGGAAACACAAGAAATCATTCTTCAAGAAACAATCTGTGTAAATTTATGGGAAAACCTTTGCACTCTGAAAATTGAGAAAGTACGAAAAACCAACACTAGAAGATAATAGTTTTCCAAAATATCTTAAACTTTATTTCAGCTAATAAAATACACTGGATGTGTCAATGCTTTCCACCACTGAATATTCAGAATTACTGCAATAGTTTCATTATATAAGCCTGCCATTTGTCAGTTTCTGTTGCTGTGGCATACTTTTCTGGTAATATATGTTATTTGTTATTGTTAATTTTCTGAAAACCACTCTATATTATAACTCCTGAACCTTTTCCCCAGTGGTATTTAATTTGATAATTGCAAACAAAGAGAGGGGGGGAGAAGGACATTATTTTTCATTTTAAGAATGAAGCCCATGTATTTCACAGACTGTGCCAAATTTTTATAATACTATGAAGTGGACACGAGTAAAAAGACTTTTTCAATTAAATGAAATGGTTGATTTTTATTAATTCCAAATGTGAGAACATATATATAGCAGTCATCTACTGAATCTGCTTATGTATTTACAATAATAAACTGTATAGGAATCTTTTCCATAAGGAATGCTTTTAATTGGCCCCAGAGATTAGGTGTCCTCAACAACTGTTTTAAAGCATATTTTGAAGTTTCTTTCATTCACTTAAAGCTAGTAGAAAGATGCTCTAAAAATGACCCCTTTAAATGTTCAATAAAAATGCAGATGGAACATTATAGTCAAGCAACATGAGTCCCCAAGCTTGCAAAGAGGAAAACTAATATCAAGTGTAAAAATGAAATGCATCTTCCCTTATCTGCAATAAATAAGGTACAGCATCAGTTAAAGTGCATTGCTGAACAAATCCTTGAATTCTATTACTGCTATGCAAAAAAGGAATACAAGATCGTTTTTACATGTTCTATTCTATAAAGGCGTAAATATAGTAGCTGAAATTACAATCTTTTATAAATGAAAGATGTTTTCTGTACCACTGAATTTAAAAATAAGTTACATACTTTTTCATAAATGCTGGAAAGTTAAGAAATCAATCATTGGCTGGTGTTAAAGAAAAGATTTTTTAGAAATGCTATAGTCAGTATGTTCTTTAAGGCTCAGAGAGAAAGAAAGAGACAGAGAAGCAATCATTTTTCTTGACATTTTTTGGCAAGAGATATAAAAGAAAATTATCTGTCATTTCTAAATTTGAATGCATATATTACACTAAAGCCAGCTCATTCAATGTCCACTGCTATTGCACTTCTGTAATCCTTTGAAAACACTTACTTCAACACAGTAACAATGATTTGCAATATAACCATGGTAAAATAAAATGTTCCAATTCAGTGACATGAAAAATGTCTGCTTGTTCAAAAACTTGCTTAAGAGAATGCAGACCATCCTTATTGTTATCTGAATACACTTTTATTCACTTATATAAAAATGTTATTAATTCTCATCAATATAAATCTGTCAGGGAACAAAAAGATTTATCATGCAAACTCCTAATTAATGCTATATACTGGTATGGAATCCATTTCTAGTCAAGTTAAAACAATATTTCCTGGGGGGCAGGGGGGGGAGAAAAGGTAACAAAATAGGATTTGATATAGGAAACTACTGCTGAATCCAAGTCCTTGTAGCAAAGTTAAGACAAGTTATGTTTCGATTCATCACAGCTCTAAAGCCTTGTTGAAAGATTACTGTACTTAAGTAAATGCTACATTTCAAGGATTAAGAAAATATCAAGTAGGCATTATTATTTTTACTTAAAAGCAAAGGTTATTTTTCTCTGTAGTATGTCAAGTAGGCTTTTAGAGATTCGGGGAGTGGTAAATTCATAATCCTTTCCCGCAATAAATTTCGTGGAGGTTCCTCTGTTTTCAAGACTTCATTTTGATCTTTTTCATCATCATCTTTGTGGTCTTCCTCCATCTTTTCATCTTCTTCACTCTCTAGAGGTTGAGGAATGAGTTGATTGCCCACAAACACAAAGGTATTAATCCTGCGTCTACGACACCTTCTGCGTTTACGTTTTGGTGGAGGTTTCTGTGTAATACCTTTGGTTTGCATTTCATCATTTACATAGTTTCTAAGGGTGCGTCTAATGTAGATCCGAGCCAAATCCTGTAGATTCCTAACAGCACAAGGAGCTATAAAGAGAAAAAATTAAATTAAACAAGTCATGATACTTAAATTACACCATAAAATATTTTGAAGTGAATCATTAAAAATATTGAACTAAATTTAAAATATGTAAAGGCAGCAATCACTTTTCTGGCATGATTTCTTGATAACTTTGACAAAGGACCATGGAAGGGAGTGTTTTTTGTAATTTCTTCCAATGGTTTCTTTTGCTCTTTGTATATTATTAAACCGGAAACCATCCTGAGCATTTTGAAACAGGTGTTTCCCTATATTTAAAATATTTTTAAATATGAGTACATGGTATTGTCTTGCAAGAAAACAAGCAAGCTCAGAGTGCACCTAGGACACCTTATTTCAGCCCTGAGCTACAAATATTCTCCGTTACTGGCATTTTATGGCAGCCCTTTATGGCAATGGCCCAGGGTACTTATGGGAGCACCTCCTGCCAGCATCATCGGCTCCCCACCGCTCGGTTCGAGCCCACAGAGTCGGTCTCCTCCAGGTGCCGTCAGCCAGACAGTGTCAGCTGGCAACACCCAGGGGGAGAGCCTTCTCTGTGGGTGCCCCCACCTTATGGAATCAACTTTCCCCTGAGATTAGGACGGCCCCTGGTCTCTACTCCTTCCGGCGAGATTTAAAAACTTGGCTCTTTTGTATGGCTGGCCTGGGCTGAGGGAGGGTAGGTGGGGGGTGGGTGAGATTTTAAGGGGTGTCTGTCTATTTATTGAACTTTCTATCGATTTAATTCAATTTTAACTTTTGTACTATGTGTGTTTTATTGTTCACCACCCTGAATCCCTCAGGAGAAGGGCAGTATAGAAGTTCAATAAAATAAATAAATAAATAAATTTTAAAATATTTTTAAAACTTGTGTTCAATATAAAGAAGTTTGTAACAGGATGTTTCATAAAAAAAAATTCAGATGACAGAACAATGAACATAAACTACAATAAATCACATGCAATTTTTAAAATGTTTAAAAATTTATACTTATCATTTATTTTCAATCATCACTTTTGTCTACTCATCTACTTGCTATAAATTAACTCGGTCCTGGAAGAAGGGGCATGCTGTGGACGCCATCAGCCAAGCAACTTCAGCTAGTGAGGGCCAGGAGAACTTTTTCTGTGATGGCTTCCGCCCTTTGGAACATCATGCCCCTTGAGGTCAGTTCCACCCCTACATTCTTGGCCTTCCATAACAGTCTGAAAACCTGGCTCTGCCAATTGGCTTGGAACCTCACTGGGGTCGTCCCTTGCTAGAGATGACTAGTAGAGTAAAAAGATTCCACTCTGTTCATCTATTTGTTTCTATTTTAACCAATTTTTGTTAACTTTTATTGCTCTTGTTTTTAATGTTTTAACATTTTATATTAATTTTTTTGTGACACTGTAAGCTGCCAAGTCACTTGATACATTTAATACATTAATATATAGATACTTTGGCTATCCAACTTAGAAAGAAAGAAATTGACTTCAGGCAATAAGCTAGAAGACTGTAAATTCTATTCATGTCTTAGGCATAAAAGTTGGCTAAGTAACTTTGGGCTGGTCCTTCTCTCTCAGCCCAACTTACCTCACAGTTGTTTGTTGTGGGTAAAGCAGGAGAAAAAAAGGCATTAGGCCTGTTTACCAGATTGAGTTATTTATAAAATAATAAAAGTAAAAAATAAATAAAATAAATGAAGTTAATTCTGAAATTGTATTATTTTTACAAACAGAAATAGGCAGGAATATAGTATAGTAAGTTATACCCCAATATGCCGTCCAAAAAATTTATCTTTTAAGCAACTAGATTTTATTTAATTCACATATCAAAGTACAAAGTAGCAACCAAATCCCAGTAACAATGAATTCATAAATTGTTTTTACCCAGAAACAGGTTAAATTTACATGGTGCACTACCTTCCCATATCAGCAATCCCTAACAACTTTTGTTAACAAATCAGTTAACCTAGGTTTAAATTAAGATTCTTAAAATAAAACCACAAAATGGAATCAGTAACAAGGTGGATTATAAATATGGTATCCTAGCCAGCTACAGTTGTTCAGCTTCAGGGAGAAAATATTGTAGACTATTGTTAAGTTGAATGGGCTGAGTCCAATAGATTGTATAAGTAGAAGATATGTTCATAAGATTTATTACCAATTTCCTTCTAACAGGGAAGTCTTGGTAATATATAGTATGCTCTCGTTCAGGATCTCAGAAATGCTTTGTACTTAGGACTATTTATTGCTTAGAATATGGCCCAATATATAGAAGAATTATTGAATTTAAGTACATGTCAAAATGATTTTTCATTTATTCTTTTTCAAAAGCTTTTAGCTGCTTAAGCTGACTTTTAGTCTATGTTAGTTGTACTACAAGGAAACACACAACAAATACTACTTACGCAGCCCCACACTATCATTTTTGCTGTTGTCACTTTTGCTTGGCTGTACAAGTGGAGCAAATGATACAGCAAGGATGTTCTTACTTTCCCAAGTATTCTGTCCAGTTCTCAGGATCTGGGTTAGCTATATAGAATCATTGAAAATTAATTATATAAATTTAAGCTATCACATTAATACTTGTATTATTTTGCATAAAAATATTTTGTATTTGTTTCTCATAATGACTATGTTCTGATAGACTGAAAATAAAAAACCAAAACTATAGCTTATAATATATGCAAGTGAAATTGTGTAAATCTTTAGACTTGTGGGACCCATTTTGATAAAGGGTTGTAGGGTTCCAGTAAACATTTTATTCTTAAAATTTCTTCCTATAAATCCAAAATGCCAAGAAAATTGAGGAAATAGTAATCTAAAGTAAACAAAGGGTAAAGTTTGCTTCTATCTACATCAGAATTTGGAGGAAACCATAAATGATGAGTTGGAAACAGCCATATTGCTATGTGAACTATGATTAGCATAATCATCACAACTTTGTGACAATCTGACAGTAGGCACAAATGGAATTAAGAACATATTAGTATAATTTTTCTCAGTGTTTTCCTTCAATTTTTTCAATTTAAATAAAAAATGTTGAAATTTATCAGTGGAAAAGTATGGTTTACTATTAAGGTATAAGTACTTAAAACCTCATTTTTAACTGAAGCAGTCCCAGCTTCATCTTTTTTTTCTTTACAGTATTAGCGCATGAAAAAGTATCAGCCCAGGTGACTACAATCTTTCCTCTCTTCTTCACCCTAGAACACACATTGCAGAAAGAACCTATTGGATATAAGCAAAGTGGCAGCCATGTTTCCAACTACTTCATCAAAGGTTTTTGTTTACAGCACTGGACAGTGCAGACATATAGAACTGTGTTATTTAGTTTGTGATGCTTGCCTCCCCAGTAACTGTCTCTATCTGCCTACTATAATAAGTTTTGGGGACTCATCTGATAATCCAGGTAGAGATAAAAGGTTTAAAATATCTCAATTTAAACAAAGTATTCAAAATTACAAATTAGTAACATTCATTTATTTATAAACTGCAGTATTTCCGCATGTTAGCAGGCAGAAGTAAGAGTCATTTAACAAAAGGAATGGGCAATTTCAGTGTCTAAGAGAGTAGATCGTTTAAATCCTGTTTTCCCAAGCTTTTTCTTTGGGGGAAGGGGCTCATAGGTCATACAATATTGTAAAATGGATTAATTCTTTCAAAATTATATTTGCCAATTCACTAAAAATCAACTATAGGTGGGCTAGCAGAACTGCCCTGAAAGATCAAAACTGTTCAATTAGAACATTTCTTGAAGACAAAAGAAAAGACAATGGGTTTTATTGTTGGTCCTCATTCTTCCATTTTACATTCTGTTTACAGTACTGAGGCAACTGACAATAGAAAGATTAAGAATAATATTATTTAAATGTGACAAAGGAAATATAAATATTCAAAGAAAAAAGGTTTAAATCACCTGATCTTCTATAGGCATAACCAGAATGCCTCCAATTTTCAATAAAATTTTCATGTAGTTTTCATGGTCTTTTTGCACACCTGCTCCACAATAAATCCGGTCATATTGATGACTGTCTGAGGCTATCTGCAAGCAATTTCCAACTACAAACGCAGGTTCACAAAATTCAAATCTGCAGATAAGCAAACTTTTTTTTTCAATCAAGTTACAAAACAGTAAACTGAAATATCCCTGCAATTAAATACACAACTGTTTTTATGTTCTACATCTTTATTTGATTAAAATGTAAAGTTGAGCATGCTTTAGTGTTGTTCAAATAATGTGTTATTTATTACTAAATATTGTGTAATTTAAAACAAAAGAATATAAAATGTTTTTTTTTAAATAATAAGAAAATAAAGTACATTACAAAAATATGTTGGCATCCCTACAAAGAAAACCAGGGTGAAAAAAACCAGATCTTCAGTATACACCTAAATGAACATCCGCAAGGAGAATATTTTGAACAAAAGGTATCATGACTCAGAAGGCGCATTGCAAATTACTTCAAAATGACAACATACCGATTTATGGCATACACAGTACAATCTCCCTAGACCAGTGGTTCTCAACCTGTGGGTCGGGACCCCTTTGGGGGTCGAATGACCCTTTCACAGGGGTTGCCTAAGA